>JAPDSC010004412.1:171899-185767 GCA_026290005.1 Latrodectus geometricus | reverse complement strand
TTATAAGAACTTATTACTTAAGGATCATCCATAATTCATATTAGGAAATAATTAATTTTACTTCATCAAAAAGTTTCTTAAAATTTTTGTTCCTATACTTTTAAGATAACTAGAAGCAAATTTGTTTTACTAGATTTTCAATACATTTAGAAATCGTAGCATTGAAGATACTTATTAAAAATAAAAATTATACTTAAGAGATAATCAAGATTACATGAAACTCCATCCGTTATACCAGCACATTCAAGCAAATGGAATCAAAAACAAGTAGAAGCACAAGATGGGTAGCTTTCATAACTTTATCAGTAAATATCAAGCACAGTAATAGTAAAAGTAATCGAAAGATGGTAGAAGAGAATCAAGAATAGTGATTCTCATAAATCGAGTACTCCTTACCCAAAGGCACTGGGCAACAAGGTGATAGTGGGTACAAATAACAGAAACATCTATACCAACCCCACTACTTCTTCTACCAGCTAACCAGCTATTTTTTATTAATAGTTGATTAAGGAAAGCCAACAATAACAAAAAGAAAGAAGCAGCACTAAAAAGGAGAAGTAAATCCAGGCAAAAGAATCGGAATTAAGACTTTCCCTACATCCATTACAAGTTCCTTTTTTTTTATGTGGAGGTAAGTGAGTGACTAAGTAAGATTCTTTTCCTTAGAAAGGGGATCTGATCCCTTGGGTCAAGGGGAAAAAATCGAGTAACGACGTGCTTAACTGTAACATCCAAATGGCACTAATCCTGTGGCTGAAATGAGAGAACTTTATCGTAGATGGCTCTCAATAATTCAGTTATTCAAAGAAAAATATAATTGAATTAATCTAACAATGTATTTATATATGCTTCTGGTAGAACATTGAAAAAGATCGTATAAATAATCTTACATTTTAGTCAGCAAAATGGTAGAATTAAATTTAAGGTTTAAAATAACTATCCTTAAGGATATTTATCTTAAATTTTATTCAGATTGATTAAATTATGTATAAAATATTAATTCATAATATATTGATAAATGTATTTCAATTTTCTAAATTAAATTAAAATTAATGAATTCAAATTTTTGAATGCATCCCTTCATTTTGGGTGATAAATTTCCTTGTTTCATAAAGCATTACAAGTATACTTAGTCTTACAAATTGAAAAACGTCTTAAAGCTTGACTGGAAATTATAGCTTCAATTAGTTGGAAAATAAATTTTCTTTTAACCAATGAGTATGCTAAATGTGCCATAGTTATTACTATACGTTTCAAATAGCAAAATATAATGTATTCCAGAATATTTTTTCATTTTAATTTGAAATTGAAGAAAATAAATTTCAAGATTCTATTAAAATTATAGGTTTGAATGCTTCGAATATATCAGTTTTATTAAAATTAATGGTAAAATTATGTAATTTTAACTGGTAATAATTATAATTCAAAATTATGTGAAATAATTTCATCAATTGTATATGTATAATTGATGCATTATATATATTTCATTAACTTAAATGAAATTAAACAATTAGAAATCAATGTATATTTTTTAAATGGGAGGTTAAATGAGTGAATTCTTACACTAGAGACCACAATGAGTGAATTCTTACACAATTGGACCAAAATCTAAAGTGGATCATTAAAATTACGGTTTGTTGTCAAAAATGAAAGTAAATTGAATTTAACTTTAATATTAATTTGACTTACAATTTTAATATTAACTTTGCATAACAATGAGCGAAAGTGCATAATTCAAGTATTTTACTGTTAGACATAGCAATTATTACACTAGCCATTAATATCAAATCAGCTGAAAATGTTTAACTTTGTTTAATTTAATTTCTTGGTCTTAATTTGAATCTTAAAAGTAATATACCAAACACTTGGAAAATAAAAGCTTTATCTTAGTTATTACATTCTATTTTCATAACTGAAAACCGAGGCATTTTTGCTTTTTTAAAAATTCTAAAAAAAAAAAAAAAAAAAAAAAAAAAAAAAAAAAAAAAAAACACTTTTTTTACATACGTTCCTTTAGCTATTTTTCTCATTTTTACTTTTAATAAAATTTGAAGAAACAGCATAGTTAGTAAGGTGTCATTCAACTATATTTTCAATCAGGCTTTAACTGAAACTTCACTAAGGAGAAACAAAATGGCCAACATGGAAAAAATTCCCACTTTAAAAGCAATTTCTCTTGCCAAGCGTGAAATTCTGTTCTAACTTTGAGGGGAGAAAATAAAATACATGTCCAAAATTTGAATACTTATGCAAAAATCTTCACTTTTCTCTGAAAATGTAACGCAGAATTAATAGCTATGGTCACGCTACGCGTCAATGGAAAGATGGCGCTGCCAATGCAAAAATCGAATTTAATGCTATTCGAAAGAAGCGGAAAAATAACTTCTTACGCTCTACTCCTCCCTCCTAACAGATAAGAAAATGGCAACAATAAAATCTCACAATATATAACAATAAAACAACATCGCTTCAAAAGCAAAATGCGGAAAAATAATGAATTTAATCCTTATATCGAGGCGTAGTTTCCATCAATAATAGATCTCAATGTAAAACCACCAATCGTTTTCTTTTCTGAAGTCAAAGTAGAAGTTAATATTTTTTATCTTTCTTTTTCTTTGTTATTTCTGTATAACTCATTTGTTGAACGGGTCGAAAAACAACTCAACGCAAGTCTTTGTAATTAGATTTTATTTAATACAGAACGATGTTTTGAGGAGGAAACGTCTTTTCTATTCTTTTTTTTTTCTTCTAATTTTCAGAACCTGAAAGTGATTTATTTCCCGCCCCTTACCTCTCTGGTAGTAATTCTTTTTTTATTGCTGCCATCTACAGAACAAATGAATTTAGGATTTCAGAGCTTCTCATTCCAAATTTGCTCTTCAGTTGCTCTTTTTTAATTCAATTTTTTTTTCCGGAAATCATCAATTATCTCCACTTGCATAAAATTTAATAATGAAAATTTACTAATTATATACCATTAAAGCTTTCTTATTTATTTTAAAATCAAGTTAAAGTGCATCAATAATAAGCTTTTTTTTTACTGTTAAAAGATTATGAATATGAATTCAAAAGTGCTTAATTAAATGAAAAAATGGAACATTATCAAGCAAAAGAACAAAATGTTTAATAATTAGAAATGTACTCAATTATTGTTTTTCGAAAAGGATGAGTTTAATACATTTTGACTTAGATAGTAGAAATGATTATTTACGTAATAAATTTTAAACAACATAATGTCAGGTTAAAAAAATTGTTTAAATTAATTTTTCTCATAAGAAAGTTATTTATCAATTATTTAGGAATTTGCAACAATAAAGCGAAAAATTGTATGAAAAAGATTAGTAATCCATAATTATTTATTAAGAATTTAACTTATTTCAAAGGGCAATTCTTTAATTTAGAAATTAATGATGTATTGCTTACAATTAAATATTTATAGAATTTTTGTTCAATGTATTAGTTGGAAACATTTTAAGGTAATTGTAAACAAGAATTACAGTCTTGAAAATATAGAATGTAAATTGAAGAACTAATCAAGCAATATATTGTTTGGTCAGCCTGTTGCGATACTTGTTCGCTTCATTACTGTTTTTTATAGAATTTGCTAAGCATATTTAATATCCGTGTAATAATGGAATACTTAATGATTAGAGTAGCAACTGAGTCTTGTCACTTTTCTCCAAGCCACAGAAGCATAATCATATTAAGTCCTTCGAATCTTTAAACGAATATAGCAGTATTGGAACAGGTTTTTAATCGAGTAGCATTTGCATAAGTACAACGAACACATTTTCTATTCTTCTTTATTATGCTCACATATTAAGATAGTACTCTCAAATTGTAATCCCATTTAAATAAGTTCAGCAAGATCGGACATTAAATTTCAATATTTTCGTTAGACTTATAATAAAAGCTATGTAGAAAAGTATTTTAAAATGAGGAATATATGGAAATAAAATTGGAAATATATTTATAAGAAAACTTCAATCATATTTTTTGAAATTGCATTTAATATTAATTCAAAATATTTTAAATATTATTTCTATACCGCAACATCTTTAACTGTGATGGCACTAATATTTTACCAAGGATTTTTACCAGTTCCAAGTATTGAATCCCTAACATAAATTAATCAATTGAGCCGTTGAATTAAAAATTAAAGAGCAACTCATTCATCTGTTGTTGCATCTTGATACAAGTCTGAAGAAATGATACAAATATATAAGTGCTACTGCATTATCATCTTAATCAAATATAGTCTCAATGTAGTATAGTGATAAGAACTGCCACTTCAAAGGTGTTTTCTCTTATAATCGCCAGAGAAATCGGTGTTAAATATGTTACTATAATAATATTATATTAATATTTTACTATAATGTTAACATGTCTATAATTAAATCATGACTTACAAATCTTCTCGTTTATGTTGATCTAGTAATAAGACACTATTCTTCCAAATGGAAAGTCCTATTTTCTCTCTCAGAAGCTTTTATAACAGAAGATAAATGTGTAACTATTGTGACGAATGCTTGAGAATTTTCGAGAAATTCTCCCTTTGGATTTTTATGTACGATTCCAAAGGTCATTTTGTAAAATAACTGCGCAATAAAATTTTAAAGGGCCTCTTGTTATATTTTTTATTATATAATAACTTTTATGAAATTTTATAGTAAAATATTTTAATCTGAGTATATATTTTACTTTGATTTCACAATTTTCCAAGCATTTTTAATGGTGGTATATTTATTTCACAGATTCAGATGATTAGGAATGAAAATATCAAATCTCTTTCACGCGCACTTTTCAAATAAGAAAACTTCTTTAAATATAATGTTTTTTTTTTCTTTCTTCTGCCTCCGGGCAACACCAAAGACGTTATTATATATTATTTTCCTTTCCCATTTCAGATTTTTTTTTCTCTTTTTGAGTTAAAATATACAGATAAAAAATTTTTTTCGAATAAATAGAAATGAAAAATTCTACCAATGCGATGTGACTTATGGTAACTCAGGGGAGGGAGTACCCAATACCTCTCCCACGCAGCCGCATTATCTAAAATTCTCAGGCTGGTGTTCGAAACCCAGTGTAATAAATTGACCGTAGGACCGCCATTTGACGCTCGACGGCGCGAAAATAAATATTCGCTGCACCATTGCGTCTACCGCGTCAAGAGCGCCATTTATTCATTGGGGCCGTAGTGTGCGCTCGGCCTAAAGCGACATTTAAAAGAGTTTAGCCACTCCGCAAAAGGCGACGGAAATTCTTCCGTCGAATGTTTTGCGGAGAGCAGAATTCATAAATAACAAAAGAGAGGTAGGGTGGAATTTCGAATGTCGGTGATTATAAACTCTGCTCCTTTTAGTGTCTTAACGACTCCCCACATTTAAAATTCTGCTCTCCTCTGGATGAGATACAGTCTCGACATATACATTAGCTTAAATAAATAGTTAGCTAAAAAGAAGTCACGGTAATGGCGGGTGAGTTTTCCTAGCAGGAGAGCGAAATAAAAGTCAGCGATCAAAATGGAACTTGTAAAGTAAGATTTCATTCATATCCTTGAATAGGTGTTTGAGAACACATAATTTGGTGTTAAAGTATAATAAACATAAATATAAATATGACATCCGATGTTGTTGTCATGAATCTTAGACTGTCTAGCAAAGCTAGATAATCTCTATAAATCTAAAAATATACAAAATGGTTTCAAACAATAGAGAATTTATAGGAGCCTCATCCTTTTTAAAATCTAATTGAATTAAAATATGGGTTATGTCACCCAGTCAGCACCACACCAATGGCAAATAAGTTCTTCTGCCCTGCTGGAAAGTGGGTAATCTGACTTTGTCAATAATGAAACGCAAAAAAAACCATTAGATTTTTTGTAGACGAAAGCTGAAATGTCCCGTCTGGGCTTCTACCAAATATCTAAAGCTGATTGGGAGAAATCCTTCGAAGTCTATTTAATTACATCATCCTAAGCGAAGAGATCTCCCTAGATGTAGAAGCCCCATAAGATTCACCCTCTCCTCATCAGCAGTCCTGGCCAAGTAGTCAATCTTTTCATTAGATAAAATTATCAATAAATTATTATTGATTAGTATTCAATAGATTAATTTATTCTTACAAATAATATGTGAACGTAATTTCCTTTGCACACAAACACCCGGAAAACCTCCAAGCACACTGTATGGCAGCTGTTCGCATAGTAATCAGTATTATTACTTCCATCTCTTATTGTTCAAAGCAGTCGTGATTGATAATTAGTTTCTCTACTCCAAAATACATGGTGAGATCTAAATGAAAGTAGTTTGACACTGTACAGTTAGTTGCCAATTAATCGAAAATTGCAAGGCATTTGAACATTTATCACATGCTGTATTCCGGGTAGTGGTTTCATATCTAATCAGGCTTATTTTTCTGACACAATAGGAAAAATTTGGAATGTTTCCAAGTGCTCACTCTGACCGATACACATTGTTGAAAACAAAAATGTAATAAACATATCTTAATCACTCTTAATAATAACTTAAAACAATCGAAAGAATTAAAAGCTGGACGAAGTCAATAGAGGTTAATCCCATTATTGAAACACAATAGTTTGCACTTGATTTTTATCAAAGATCCCCTTAATCATATTTTAAAACACCATTGGAAATTGCATATTTATTAAATTGGTATATTTGGTATTTTTTTGGGAAATAAAATTAAATAATCTTAGTTGCAAAATATATGTTTATTTGTAAGTCAGTCTACAATATTTGTTAAGCAAATATTTCCAACATTGAATGTTCCCTATTAAAAATACATGGTGAACAATTAGAGAGTTCTGTTTCATCCAAGCTTTTAATTGTGAATTATCCCTCTCTGACAAACTGGGACTGTCATATTCAAGACTAGGTACAGGGTGCAACAGCACGTATTAATGCCTAATATGGGAATTAAACCTAACTATAAATCTGATTACCACGTCTTTACACCACAGTACAATTACCACTACACCACACGTCTTTCAACTACTAACTTTATCCAAAAATAGGTACTTTAAAACTAATGTGTTTTTAAATATCTTGAACAGTATGGTTAGCTATCATAATCTCGACAAAGCCAAACTAACAACATGAACTCAAATCTTCAATTTTATTAGAAAAAAATAAATTACATATTTTTTTGGATTACACATTTAATAACAGAAGAATTGACCACTTATTTCGAAAATTTAATTGCAAAATACCTTAATCATAATGACCATTCAGAAAAAAGGATGCAATTATCATATTTAGCACATAAAAGGTTTTTCAGGAGATAATTTTCTAACGTAACTTTATTTCCTTTATGGTTTTTAATATGATGTTATATTTCCTTTTACGTGGTAGTTCGTTATTTGTTAAAAATTATCTCAGATATCTCAAAATTTACTCTTTTCATTTCATTTTTTTTCCTAGTTTCAAGGTTATCATAATGAATTTGAGTAAAAAATGTTTATCATTGCATTTCTTTGGAAAGCATCTTAATTTATATTTCATTGAGATTTATTGATTATAAGTATTTAAGAATAATAATTTGCAGAAAATGAAAATTTATAAGTAATATAAACAAGATAATTTCTTAAAACTGAGGAACAAAGACAATTCCCTGAACATCAAAAAGATTGTGTAGGACATAATGTTACTTATTTATACAAAATAATTTCTAATGTTTTACATTTTATGAAATTTCATTTAACGAAAAAATGCAAGGTATTAGAAAAATTTATTAACAAAATAAAGTATTTAAATTTATGACTTTCATTTAAATTTTTATAAAATAGGTTTAGTTGTTTATTCTTAAAATATAAAAAAAAAATATTGAAAGATAAAGAAAATCGCACTTATATATTTGATTATTTATTGCATACACTTTGTCAAAAATCTGTGAACAATACTTGAGTGAGATAGTAAAATATTTTTATATCCATAAATACTTAATAAAAATAATATACTTAAACGCACACGCACAAACACACTTACACCATTAAAAATAAATAAATTTTGATTTTTTTTTACTTTTAATGGTGAAAGTTCAGACCAGCTATTTTGTATTTATAGATTATATTACGGTGTTGTAATCTTTAAACTTAATCCTCTTTCTCCGCAGAAATTAATACTTGTTTATAAAATAATTCTTAGATTTCATATTCTTTAACTGTAGTATTCAAAAAAACAAAAAAAATTATAAAAACATTTTGAATATCCATGAGCAATCACATACTTTTGGAGGTTTTGAAGGATTTTTTTTAAAATTTATTCTTTGAAATAAGATTAAAAATCCATTTTCAACATCTTCATCTCGAGTGCGTCTAAAATACCTATTATCTCCATAATAATTTCAGTCTCGTAGTTTTCCTCCTTCAATGCTATTATCTTCCAAATTCCTAAATCTTCTGAACTACCGTTGAGGACTAATCCTTAAAAACGTTTGAAATTTCACTTATCGAATCAATAATTCTCGACATTTCCGATGATCGGGAAGAGTCTTTATTTTTTTTTTCTTTCTTTTATATCACAAAGAAAAGAAAGAAATCCCTTTTTAGTACATTTTTCCTTAACTTCAACGTCGAGCGTTTCGTTCTTAAGAACTACAATAAAACCACGTTAAATTGCCTGTTTAAAAGAGTGTCCTGGCTCTTAGAGCTTTAAGTTAATGGTTCATTGTCCCCCATTTTAAAACGATTAAAATGTTATAGAGTTTTCCAATCGATTTTTCGAGAATAGATGAGGCAGTGGATTACTTCAAAGAAATAGTTGCCATCGGGAAACTACATTTTAGATAAATGCGTTATTTTATGGCTGCTGTTTGACCTGGATATAAAGTAGCTATATATAGTAGGAAGCTTCAGAATTTAGATGCTTTTTTAACTGAAGTTTAAATGAATGATATATAGTTGTGTTTAAAGAGGATATAAACGATTTTTCTGCGAATTCTAACTTTTTGACCCCTATTTAACAAATCCTTTTGAGTTAAAAATATAGCAAAGAATAAATGTTGGTAAGATAGTTCTATATTGTTAAATAAAAGTTAATTTTAATATTCCTGTCAGATCAAGGAAAATTGATTAAAGTTGTAGTGTTTTTCAATCACAGAAAAATTTATTTTTAAAATAAAACAGAAGTACAAAAGCAATTTTTTTTTAATTTATTTGTATTCATTTTTTATAAATCAGAATTTTAAGATATTTTCTAATATCTGAAGTAAAGCGTAACAATAATGCAAATCCAAAATTCAAATATCTCTTAGACAACTGTAGAGAGAAGGTATATGTATAAAAAAATAATTACATTATTGAAGTTTATATGCAGAATGCTATTGAATTATATCGTAGTTTAATGAATGTATATCTTAAATAGTAATGCATGTCATATACATACATTATTATGTAAGAAAAAAAGTATAATATTAGATTCTCGAAAACTCATCGAATTCCAAGCAATAAAAATGTCTTAGTTTCATTCTGTTTATTTACTTTTATTGCTAATGTTTTACTTATATTATATTAATACTGGGTAAAAATTCTAAAAACAATGTATGTTTTCGCTTCTTTCCCAAAATAGCAATTTATTTACATATTTATAAATATTAAAAATTATCAGCAACTTTCTTACTATGGGTAATGGGTATTTGATTAAAGTTATATGTGTACATACCATATATATTTTTAACTCAAGCTTGGTCGATATGATAAATTTCAAAACCTCTTATTGAATATACAATATTATATTAGATGAGTTATGAATGCAGATGTTTTCATTTATATGAACATTTTTACCAACTTTATTAATAAAATTAGCATCCAAGTTTATTAATCAAATCGGAAAACCTAACAAAACGAATTTATTTAAATTTTCTTCTAATTTACACAGATTAAACATATTTCTAATTCTTAACTTCGATCATTTACAGAAATAAGTTTGTTGTCCTAATTATTCTTTTATTATTAATTTACAAACAGTATAGTATACATTCTAATAAAATTAATTATACGGAATTTTTTTGAATTCTTTTTTTGCAATTCTCTTGTTTTTTCATATAGAAACGAGAAAAAAAAATATATTTTACCCTTAAAAATTAAAAAGAATTTGTTAAAATATTTAAATTATAAACATTTTTATAGCATTTTCACAGAATTGAGACCAGATGCATTACCCTTATTTTTGAGAGAGCAGTTATTCATTACAAATAGATATGAACCCTGAAGTTGTATACCGTCATTTACGTTAGAAATCGAAATGTCCTATAATCAAACCAAGTTATTCCAATGTTCTACAAATTTATACAGACAGAACATATTTCTTAGTTCCTAGCTTTGGCCATCGAAGCAACCGGTGGGACTTTTGGTAAAACAAATTCCGCCCTTAGAAATGATCTTTCACTCCTTTCAAAAGGGTGGGGAAGATAAGGCTAAGCCCTTGAGTCTGCTAATACCACAACTTCATTTTCCTCTGAGGAATTAAACAGGACTTCTTCCACGTACCACCTGAACAACTCGGTATGGCTCATTGATTTACAATATCTAGAAGGGGAGGGAAGCAGTAGCGGAAATGTAATTTCTCTTCCAAAAGGAAAATTCGATTTTCGAAATCTGTAGGAAGGAACGATGTTTACTTAAAACCTTGTTCGTGAACTGATTTGTAAAAGCGACTTCATATAACTATTGACCAGTAAGTTTGGTACCATAAATATTCATTAAACTATATAGTTTAATTTTTCGCCATTTCCACACATATGTGTATTTTGGCGACAAAGAGGGAGATTGTAATTTTAGTATTTGCTAATCGAATAGTTCTATTATCAATGTGAAGAAAACCGATAATTCAGAATCACCATATTTTTATAGGTCCTCGTGAGAAACTTTGTAGAAAGCAAAATTAAGCTAAGTATATTTATGCATATGGAAGATTAGTAATTATGAACAAATAATAACTATTTCGCAATGAATTCATTAACCACTCCTATATAGTTTATATTTAAATCATTTTCATAAATTAGTATTAAGTAAGCTGTATGTGATTGTTTGAAGTCACCATTGTTCTTATTGGATTCTTAAAGGAATTGCTTTGCTTACAGTGAAGATTAGTTAAATATTTTTCCAAGTAAAAGATAAACGATTCTGTTCAAAATTATTTATCTGAAATTTCTTCGTTAATTTTATTAAGAATTTCCATATTTTGAATTTACATACTTTTTTCATAAATTTTTAATTGATAATGGTCATTAGAATACCTTATTTCGAGTAAATCATTAAGTCTTCGTCTTGTATTCGGTATTTGTTGATAAAATATGTCGAATCTTTCTAGTGAAAAATTTTGAAGTCTTCATATTTTCCATAGGTCTTTACGTAAAATGAAATTGACTAAATTTAGTTTGAATATTGCTTTTGCATAAAAAAGAAACTTATAATACGTAGTTCTTAGAAAATTACTTTTTACACACATACACAATTAATTACACATACACAAAAAATTAAACGCTAGTATTTATGGTTTAACTTTCTTCTTTACTTTATATTGCTTATGATTTAGGTCATGGAGTAATGAATACAAATAACGCAACAAATATATTTTTTCTAGGAAAATAACATTATTTTGTATTTAATTTACAGTATAAAAAGGCAACAAATTGAGATTTTCACATGCGATAGCTAATTCTTTTTAACATACACAAATTAATAAAACTCCTACAATCATTACGCAAAAAGTAAGAATTGAACTTTTAGATGTAGAACCAAAGGTCGAAAAACTAAACCTTCATCTGCTGACTCGGCGAATGCCAGCTTTTTTCAAAAGCGTAATGAACTGAGAGCAAATAAATACTTTCACTGAGTGAAGTAACATTGAGTTTTGATTGATTATTGAATTATGAGCTAAGGAATTTTTTTTATTGCTATTTGAGTTAAGTAACATAGGCGTTTGATTGATTGTTGATTTGTAAGCTAATAAAAGCTTACATTGGAGGGTAATATCGTAGACTGGTTCTGTTATTATTTATGTAAATTTGTTTTCTGATACTCAAGGATACTGATTGCTAAAAGAAAAAATTAATTAAAATGTAATAATGCTATTAATATATGAAATTATAGCACACATACATATAAAATTAAGGAAATTCCTCAGGCATTTACTTAGCCTATTTCCGTGAATATAACATAATATAGCAAAAAACAGTTATTTGAATACTCTATTTTATTTAATTTGAGTGACAATATTAAATTACTTTCTCCAAAACATTAGAATAACATTTTCTTAGTTAGATGTATATTTCTTATAAACCACACTCTTAGAAAATTATATCATATATATTTATATATTATTAAATTTTTAATGTACATACATTTTATATGCTTGATAATGAATATTATTATCATTAATTTGATCATTAAGTCAATGGTACTTAATGATCAATGAATGTCTAGTAATTAAACCTTGCATAGCAGCCCACACTGTCTAGTGGTCAGCATTCTTAACTGTGGGTTGGGTGTTCTTTGGTTCGAATCCTGGTCAGAGCAGGGATGTGCTGACTGTTTCTATTTATCTTTTTCTTGCACGATTGGTGTAGGAATGGTTGCCTACTCTATAAACTGGCGCCTATGGCACGTGTTTACTGAAGAAGTCGGACTCTACATCAACGTTAAAGTTCGGTTAATAAATGTGGATTGACGCACCCCTTTTTGTCAGCCAGGCTGGCAATCAACAGAAACTAAATATATATATTCCCTAATTTATAATTGAAAGTTCTTCTAAAATTTAAACCAAAACATTGTTAATCTAGCTTAAAATTTTGAAATTAGCTAACATTTTATTAATTAAATAAACTAAATTGATTCTTTCATGTTTAAAAATATATTTATCAATCGTAAAATAATTAATGAAGATTAAATCATAATAATTAAGCTTTGTTAAAATTTTTATCATACTATTAAAGTTAGTTTGTATAGATAAATAATCTAGCTAGAAACCAATATCCATAATATTTCGGCTTAATATAGAAGCTTTCAGGAATTTCTAAGATAATTTTCTTAAATCTCAGTTGAATAATCTCTATGAAAACATTAGACGTCAATTATCAAATTTTCATAATCCTCTTAATACTGCTTGTAGCATATTTTAGAAAATACGCATTTCTGTATGCTTATGAAATACTTTAATATGTATTATAGTTTTTGGGGTTTATTAAATGACACTAAACTCTTATGGGATGCTTATATTCCTAGTTAATCCTTTTGCTTTCAAACGCAATTCCATGAATTTTTGAACAACTTGAATTTCTGTCTTTAAATGGTCATGATCCTCTCAAAGGAATTCTAACGTGTTCTATTTTGACTCTAAGTATCTATGTCATCATGGAATTGTTTTGAAAAATGTTATTTTCGTTCATATTTTTCAGTTTCACATTAATTAATTTAAATTAATTATTTTTAGTCATCTGCATCACTATTTTTTTAAGTTGAATAGTTGCTATTTAATTTTTATTCTATTTAATTGTTATTTTAGTTATTCTTACATATTGATATATTAATTGAGTAATTGTACAAAAAAGATTACATATAACAAAGCATTAGTTCTAATGTGGCCTTGTGATTTTTTATTTATGGATTTTGATATTTGTTTTCATTTATAACATGTATTAAAATGCATTATGAACATTCATTCATTATGAACAGTGATAATTTTATTATTTAAAACCCATTTACTTTGATTATATAGGTGTGATATAAATGATAATTAAATTTTCTCGAATACATAAACTTTATATTTTTCTTCTACTTGTTGCCAACAGTATTGAGTGAATGTAATAATATGATGACTTTTTCATCCATGATATTAACAGTGTTCATA
>JAPDSC010004412.1:153517-171499 GCA_026290005.1 Latrodectus geometricus | reverse complement strand
TTAAATCCTAAAATATTTTAATCGCAGACTAGATCAATAACCATTCAGCTCAATGCTTTCAAAATTGTAAAACAAGGTACTAAGACATTATAGGTACAGTTTATTACTTAATTTTATAGATATTCACAAGTTGTATTTGAATTTAAAGTAACTGTAATATGTTTTGATCCCTTATCAATTATATTTGAAATTAAAATATTGATTCAAATTTAATTAATAAATATTATGTTTCATCAGTTTATGGTAGATAATAGTATTATATTATTAACAGATATTGATAAAAGTTAAGTGATATTTAATAAATTATCAGTTGAAATATTTAAATTGTACAATTTAAATAATATACATTAGATTTTCTTTTTGACTTGTGAGAAAAATAATTCAAAAATGTTGAAACAGAAAAATAATTAATTTTTATCAAGAAAAGAGTAAACCTTATTAAAACTGACATTTTTAAGAAAGCTTAATAAACGAAAAAAACAAATGAATCTAAAAAATACTTTGAAAAGAAAAAAACACTATAAGCTTAATACTAGAGCATTCAATTAATTTTATTTTTGATGAAACAAAGTAAGAGAGGGTAAATAAGGAATTAATTTAGAACTGTCAGAAATGTCAATAACATTGTACTGCAAAGGAAAGAGTAATAAAGTTAAAGAATTATCTATTTCTAAGAATAATATATTTTGCTGTAAAAAAAAAGACTACCCGGAAGCTGATGCCAACTATTTTCTAAAATTGTAACTCAATTTATTTATTCTTGCTCTGAAGTTAATTAATTTTATTTAAAACAAAGGAAAACAATTTTTCTTTTTTCCTTTAATCTTTAAATTTTATAATAACAAAAAATGAGTATTTTCTTCTAATAGCCTTATTAAAATTTTTGGCAATACAATGAATTATAAAACAGAATCGAAAACTTTTCTCCCAGAGCTAAGCTTACAGCATAAATCATTAAATGAAATGGGAATACATCTCGTATCAATATTATATATTAACAAGCAACTGTTAACGTGACAGTTTCTATTCTCTCTGTTTTCATTTCAGCTACTTCACATGAGCTTTAAAGATTCATGCAAGAATCATTTTGAAATTAGGAATGATGACATGAAAATTTCAAATAAACAACTTCGAAGCTAATTAGTATTTATAATCATCTTTTTCCTCCTGCTTTTTTTCAGTATTTGTAATCGTGGAATTATAAGTATATAGATTATATTATTTTAAAATCGATATTTTTAAAATCTTTATTCGTTTTAATCTATATTTATGTAATTTATTTTCATGAGAAATATTTCTCTCGATTACATCAATTCAAATTTCACATAAGAATGCCAATTATTGTTATCTCAAAATAATAATAAAAAATAACATTTTTAAAATAACATAACTGACATTTTATCCCGACTAATTCTTTGTGTAGAGTTTTTATCATAATAATTGAACTTCTTTACTTTAAATTTTTATGTATTAATTATGTAATTTTACATACATATACATGTATAACATATATGTATGCAGATTTATTCTTTTCATTTCGGGTTTATATGAGTTAAATATTATTATTCTAAATATAAAAATTTATATTATGATATTCTTTACTTTAATTGGCATATTAAAATTCTTCTTTTTATTTTACGTATCAAATACAAGTTTTATATAATGTATTCATCAAATAATTTTCAAATACTATTCATTTACTATTTCAAAACCCCTGAAAGAGTAATATATATTTAAAAGAAGTTTGATAATAATTTTCATATATGGTGATTTTGTGTTATTTTTGATTTTTCAAGCATCAAACTTCCATTCTTTATTATTAAAAAAGAAAAAAAACAACTATAATATATGTTATTATTGAAGAAAAAGCAGAATAATATAATTTTTTGTTTCCAATTTATAGATAAAATACATTAAGACATTTTGTTTAACATTTTTCTTTAATAATACTTATAAATGAAGCTGTAATGGAAAAAAGTATTTTTTTTCTCTTGCATATATTTAATGATAAAATCATAGCAAATTATTACGATATTAAATTTTATCATGTCTGAGTACAGCAAATTATTTTCATATTTGTAGCTGCTGCATAGTCAAGATTTAATGAAGCATTTATTAACAATTGGCATATTTTTTTTAATTTACATGCTTTAAATTTAGCTTATTTCTGACTACAATTTTACTCCCAGTGAATTTTGTAATCGATATCTAAATTTTTTAATAACGATAACACAGTTCCTTGTAACATTATACAAATGAAATATATTAAAACATATTATCTAATTGAAATTGGCAAAAATATAAAAAAAAACATTGGATAGAAGGTTTTAAAACTTGCTGACATTCTGATTATAATTATTTTAAATAATGTGTTAGTGCATAAGATATTAATAATTTCAGCTAATATGACGTATATTATTTAAGAAACAATACCTCTATGCATACAAAATATTTCAGTCCTAAACCCTATTTTTTCTGATAGTTCATTCACTTATCATATCAAGTACACAGAATATGCTACTTTATTTCAAAAACAAGATTGAAACTCTCATCCTAGCTGCATCATTTATATCGTAGAAAATAGCAAAGAATGTAATAAAAAATATTATTTTCAGATAATCATTTCCTTGTTAACATATAACTCCTCAAGAAATGTTGATAGCTACAAAAAATAGCAATCTCTTTCAATTACATTAAGAGAAAATTTACATCAAGCAATCACAGCCATTCAACTGATTGCATTTATCAAATCAGAGCCCCAGCATGCTAATATAAAAATAATTTTTCGTTGCCTCCAGAGATATTTGTTCTGAACATACAGCAAGAGTGGTCTTTGCTACTTACATAGATATTCTTTTATTTTCACAGAACGATAAACGCATTAATGATACAAGTTTATCGCTTAGAGGTGTGAGATTCTGCATCTTTTTTTCTCTCCCATTGGGCATTGGATGATATCTTTGCCGAAATATTACTGGGATACGTGCTTTGACTTATTAATTATTAATCGTGTAATATATTGATCCATAAATCATGTCCTGTAATTTATTTTGGCAAGAACAGATTCGGTCTGCAATCGATCTCATCAAAAGGCCATAAGGCTTCGATTTTACCTCCTCTTGTAAAGTGGCGTACTTTTAGGGATAAGAGTAATATGAGGAAGATCCTTAATCGATTCGCGTAATATTTCTAGATATTAGTTAGCAAAGTACCTCTATTTACGTATATTCGTATTAAGATGATATAAATGTGTGATGTTTAAAGACTGAAATTGTCGGGGAAATTACGTTGGAAAATTATTAATAAAAATGTTAGTGAAACTAAAAATGCAAATTAGTTAAGAAAATTTATAAGCAAATTATTAGTAAGATTGTTAGTAATACCAAAAAGAATGATGCAAGTGAAGACATAAAAAGCAAATTATTGTTTATTTTGTTAGTCAATTTATGAAAAAAAAATATTGGTGAATTTGTTATGAGAATTAAAAATACCAGATACAGCGTAAATTATTAAATCATATTAATTGAAATGCAAAGAAACGCAATTAATAAATTTATTTGTAATATTAAAAAGGCAAATACACATATTGATTTTTAAAAGCTCAAAAACTAGCTATTTTAATGAGTAAGGTAGTTTAGGGAAGAAAGTCTATCGATCAGGTATGTAACAGATTCAATACAGATTTACATTGTAACAGGTTTACATTTTTTAACTTATCAAAATCTATATTATAGTATTTAACATCATAAGGTAATTTAAATTAATTTGGAGAATGTACATTCTTCATGTTGACATGAAAATATCATAATAGTTTAATTTATTCTCGATGAACTTGATATTTGAGAAAATTATTAGTGAAGTTGAGAAAGTTATTGAAGAAGTTATTGGTGAAATTATTAAAAGAATTATTTGCATCAAGCTATTTGTGTAATAGAAATGCAAAAAGGTGTATGCTGATTTATGGTGAAAAATATTAAAGAAAAAAGCTTCATTAGATTCTTACATCTTTAGATTTTTTCACTTGTGTTAATTATAAAATTTACCTATGTGATCATTAGCATATTCAGTAGTTTAAAAATGTGTAGTTAAATGCTTATTAATGAAAATTTTAAATAGATTTTATCTAAACTTTTGATAGATATTTGACTTGGTAATAATCTAGAGAACATGTTGAAATAAATAATGACAATAATTTGTGTTACTTATTGTTTAGTTTCTAATTATTTTCAAATATATTGGTTATTTCATTGTATCTAAAACAATCGGCATAAAATCACAGACGTACTCTTTTGACTTACCAATTACAGATTTTATAACACATTGAATTAAAAAAATTTTATTTCATAAAGAATGGATTCTTTGGTCAACCAATCTTATCAAAAGGCAAAATTCTTCACTTTAAATAATTTCGAAGATCAGAGTAAATTGAGACAATTGTTTAAGCAAATAATTATATTCATTTTAAAAATTTTGAATAGTATTAATAATTTATATTTCTAAAATTATAAATTATAAAAATTACATGAATATAAAGTTTAGTAATTTGATAAAGAAAAGATTTTTCTACTTTGGATTATGATCTCCCTACCCCTCTTTTACTATTAATCAATTTCAATATCCATTTTTTAATTTTTTTTTGTATAACAAATTTCTTTAAACATATTTATAAAATTAATATTAATTGAATCTTATTGTATTAATATTGACAAAATTCCATCCCCGTAAAGATATAACTAACTCAATTTTTAAGATTTTTAGAAATTTATTAATGATAGATTAGTTATAAATATTATTGTATTTCATAAACATTATTTTAAGTATTTCGAGAGTCTTTTACATAAAATGTGTTTCATTCCTTTTGTTAAAAATAAAATAATGAAAAATAAAATTATATGAAGCTGATTTCTAAATTATAAATTTTCTTATAGCTAGATATAAAATGCATTATTTTTCCGATAATGAACTCAGTGAAATATTATTTTCCAAATTTCATATTATTCAGTTAGTCTGTTTGAAATTCCCCAGCTGTTAAATTTAATTTTGTAAATGGATGAATTACACTTATTTTCCCTAGCTGATAATCCTATCTTTTCTCAGCAAAAATCAATAAATGTTCATAAGTAGCACAAAAATAGAGTATGCATTTATGCGAAGGTGAGGTTAATACTCTAGGGTACCTACGTGATTAAACTCCATGCATACTTACTTGCTTTTGAATATAATTCTCTCTGTTTCTAGATAAGGTTAATGGTTAATCTAAAACCGCAGATCTTTCGTTAAAAAAACTTTTATTTTCTTTTTTTTAATCGATGTTTCAAAAGCTTCTTTGGAAGCGTTTTGAAATAAAAAAAAACTACAGAAAACACTGTTTGGGAGACCTCTTAGGGAAAGATGTATCTTTTTCCGATAAGAGACCACTGATGATTTAAAGGTAATGTTGGAATGGGAGGAATCAGGAATGTTAGTGCACGTTAATGATGCATTTGACATACCTATCATGCTCTGCTTTATAAATAAATGTCTTAATATTTTAAATTCCCAATTTATTATCTCCGAATGCTGTTCATAAATATTAATGAAGAAAACATTAATATTAAGTAACAAAGTATTATTGCTCAGAAACAATTGGTGAAGCATTATATATCTGGTAAATAATGGGTGTAATTATTATACTTTTCTAAAGAATATTGTAAAAATTTTTACAGGTTTCTTATTTTGTATAGTACAATGAAGGTGAGGTATTCTTATGGAATTATATATCCAAAATTTACAAAACGTTTTTATTTTAATTATTTTATTTATGTCATTCCAAATACTAGTAACATTCTATTTTGTTAGTTTGGATTAATTCCTTGGGTTTCTTTTTCTTAATTCCTTATTAATATGATATTTTACCATATTTCTAATGTAACATTAAATTGAATTGCACTTCAGCTTTCATTTGTGCACAATATATAAAATTATATAATTTTTTATAAAATTATTAATATAGTTTTATTATGTTTAATTCCACAAATCTGCTTTATTAAAGTTTCCAATTCATGCTTTTAGATATTATTTGAGTTTGTTAAAAAAATAGAAATGTTATTTGGGAACTGCGTTTGAAAAACGTCTTAATAAAAAATGTATTTTTTTCTGATAAAAGTCTATAGTTACTTTAGCAGTAGTGTTGAAATGAATGGAATTGTATACACTGGTGTATCTTAATAATGCATTAAACACAGTTTCATTTTAAAGCATCAGAACGAAATGGCTGAATATTTTATTGTAATGTTTCATTATTATAGACTGTTTGAATAAATATTAATCAAGAATTTTTCTAATATTAAATATTTATTCGCTGATACATTTCTGCTGATACCATTACTATGTGTTATAGTCAGCAATCTTAGATTTTATTAATGAAATTCATAAAACTTTATAATGAATTAATTAATTTGTATTGAAATGGACTATATTTTGCTTTTCTTAATCTTTGGAAATATATATATAGAGGGTGATTCAACTCGTCGGTGACAAACTTTGAGGATCGATAGAGCACACCTAGACGAACATTTTTAATAGGGAATGTAGGGTCCCTGACGCGATGATAAGACGGTTTTGAAAATTTGGGTGCCGAAATTCGAAATGTCATAAAAACTAGAGAAATGGTTAGATTTTCTTGCTTTTTGCGGCGAAATGATTCTGTTTATTTAGACTTTCTTCAGTACCAATTTGATAAGCGTATCTCTAAAAACATTGATAGGGGGCGCTGTAGACTTTGGAGAGCTAGACAACAACTTTAAGCTCGTTATGTTGATAATTTAAGACATGCTCGCCAAAGTTTATACTCTAACTTAAATTTTGAACCCAAAAGTAGAACCCTGCTAAAAGCGTAAGAGCCGGAATAAATTATCGAAGTACAGGGTGGTTAAAACTCGATGGCTACTAAGAGATAAACAAACAGATTTCTTGACTTACGGCAAGCATTTTCATGATTCTGTTTCCTGGGGCTCTCTGAAACTCAGTTGAACGGTACAAAAAGAAACACCGATAGGGGGCGCTTTGGGCAAAAAACATAATTCGTTGATATTTCGGACGCTAACTGGAAACGTGGTGCTACGATCAGTTAGGAACAAAACAAGAGAGTAATTTACTTATCATAAAAAGCTATTAAAACTGCAGGTTTTTTTTTAATTTTTATTTTTTTTTTTAACAAACCTAGCTGGTTTTAATCATGCAAAATGCGCGCAATAAAATTTACATAAGATGCTTTTTGCTGATTTATGCAAAAGATATCGTACCATATCGATATGCAAAAGATACGTAATGCGTAGACGACAACGAGAAATGACGTAGTTGCTTGCGCAGACACGTCTTTTGGACTTGCGGTACCTACTTAAGCTTCGGGTTGTTTGTCTGCAGATCGGTAGTAGGATGGAATGGTACATAAACTCTGAATTGGCTGACATGCATTTGGCGTATGGCGCTGCTGGTTGTAATGGACGAGCCGCTCAGCGGTTGTACGCCGAACGTTACCCCAACAGGCAAATCCCCTGCCATGCCTTCTTCGCTCGAGTACACCAGAGGTTGTCCGAGACGGGATCTTTCGATGGAGGAAGTTTTGAACGGGAGCGATCAGTGCGCACCCCCGCCGACAACGAAGAAGCTGTGCTTAACCTGGTTGAGGACAACCCAGGTCTTAGCACGAGAGATATCGCCAGACATGTTTGCATTTCGCAAGCAACTTCGTGGCGCATCTTACGTTCCTGGAATCTGCACCCCTACCACATCCAGCGGGTGCAGTTGCTCGGAGAGCAGGATTTTGGCCCTCGAGTAGAATTCTCAAGATGGTACTTGGTGATGAGAGCCAGTGATCCCTGATTTGTAAACAGCATTTTGTTTACGGACGAGTTCACCTTCAGCCAGGAGGGAATGTGGAACGCCCACAACAGTCATGTGTGGTGCGATGAAAATCCACATGAAACTATAAGCCGAGCACACCCTGGAGCTTTTCTCAGTAAATGTGTGGGCCGGCATTCTGGGGGATTGCCTCATTGGCCCTTATTTGTTACCTGAACGGCTGACAGGTGGAAATTACCTGATTTTCCTGGATCAAGTGCTGCCGCAACTTCTGGAGGAGGCGCACGTACCCGAAGGTTCGCGTCGCCAGATGTGGTTCCAGCACGATGGAGGTCCGGCCTATTACAGGAACGACGCGCGTCTCCATCTAAACGCAAGGTATGGCCAGCGGTGGATCGGGCGTGGGGGTCCATTTAAAAGGCCTGCCCGATCACCAGACCTCACCTGCTTGGATTTCTTCCTTTGGGGTTACCTGAAGGCCCAGGTCTACCATACACCTGTCAACAATGCTGAAGAACTTGTGGCGTGCATTGTGGTAGCTGCAGGGGAGATCAGAGATACTCCTGGCATTGTTGGAAACACACACTCCTCAATGGGACGGAGGTGCGAAACCTGCAACATCGCCCAAGGACGAAATTTTGAGTATCTTCTTTAGTGTTATTTTTTATAAATAAATTTCCAGTATTATTGATGTTTTTTGTCTAAATTTATTCAGAAGTGTTGAGCAGAGGTAGAAAATTTGTTTTCATTATTACTAACTGAACGTAGCGCCCCATTCTCAGTTAGCGTCCGAAATGTCAACGAAATTAAATTTTTTGCCCAAAGCGCCCCCTATCGGTTTTTCTTTTTGTACCGTTCAACTGAGTTTCAGAGAGCCCCAGCAAACAGAATCATGAAAATACATGCCATAAGTCAAGAAATCTGATTGTTTATCTCTTAGTAGACTTCGAGTTTTAACAACCCTGTACTTCGATAATTTATTCCGGCTCTTACGCTTTTAGCAGGGTTCTACTTTTGGGTTCAAAATTTAAGTTAGAGTATAAACTTTGGCGAGCATGTGTTAAATTATCAACATAACGAGATTAAAGTTGTTGTCTAGCTCTCCAAAGTCTACAGCGCCCCCTATCAATGTTTTAAAAGATACGCTTATCAAATTGGTACTGAAGAAAGTCTAAATAAACAGAATCGTTTCGCCGCAAAAAGCAAGAAAATCTAACCATTTTCCTAGTTTTTATAACGTTTTGAATTTCGGCACCCAAATTTTCAAAAGCGCCTAGCACCTTACCATCGCGTCAGGGTCTCTACATTCCCTATTCAAAAATGTTCGTCTAGGTGTGCTATATCGATCCTCAAAGTTTGTCACCGACGAGCTGAATCACCCTGTATATATATATATATATATATATATTGTTAACATTAAGCTGTATTATTTAAAAAATAAGTGGCCACTAGATGGCAGTAGTTAACATGTCATGAAAAAGAGATGTATATGTAGTTGAAAGAGAGAGAGTGTTGATGAAGGAGCTCGCAATGAAAGAACTAGATGTCTGTAAATAATTCTACATGTAAATAAATCTGTAAATATTTATTAAGTACTCCTTCCTTCCCCACCTAAGCTACTCGTCATCCGACAAACTATAACGGAATAAAACCTTAATAAATCAGAAGAGGGATAACTCGCGATGCTTCGGAATTCAGGTAGGCGAATTTTAATTGTTTCGTTTTGAAATGTGTATTAACGTATTTAGTAACGTATTCTAAAGTAGTGAACGGGATTTAAGAATTATGTATATAAGTATAAAGTATTTTTTTAATTTCGTTTGCAAAAAGTAATTTCATTTTTAAAGAAACAATTAGTTTCGTTTTAGGCAAAGCAGAAGTAATAATTTCGTTATTGATAAAGTATTTTATATGTCAAATAATTAAGTATTTTAATTAGTAAAGTATGGCTTTTTGGGGGAAGGCTAAAAAAGTAGATTTAATAGAATTAGCAACAGAATTAGGGCTCTCAGTACCTGAAAATGCTAAAATAATTGATTTGAAACGTATTATAACGGAATCAGAGACGTATGATGAAGAGTTTAGTAAAAGTTTATTAAGTAGGATTATTGAAGACGCCAAAACGTTGGCTGACCGTGAGTATGAACTTGAACGTTTACGTATCGAAAATAGAGTCCAAAATGCAAATATTTCGGATTTAAGTAACAACGATGAAAGTAAAAACGTACTCATAGATTTTCGAAAGTTAATGCACGAATATAAAGTGAAAGATGGAGATATAAATTTTTATTTAGTTTTATTTGAACGGCAGGCACGACGTATTGGGTTAAGTGAAGAGAATTGGGTGTCACAATTATTAGGACTGCTCCCTTATGAAATTACGCAACTAATTGCGCGTGAAAACGAAGATAATGCAAATAATTATAAGTATGTAAAATCATTATTGCTTAAGAGATATAAATTAAGTGCTGATAAGTTTAGATTGAAATTTTTAAACCATGTTAAAAATCCAGAAAGTACTTGGAAGGATTATTCATTCGAATTACAAAACTATTTTGAGGAATGGATAACGGGTCTCGAGATTTCAGATTTTAATAGTTTAAAAAATTTAATTGTTACTGAACAATTGAAGAAACAAGTAAATTCAACAACTCGTGAACATTTTGTGGATGAATGGCCTAAAATTAATACTCCAGATCAATTAGCGGATAAATTGGATAATTATGACAATGTTCGATCTATTAACAATTATAAATTACGAAACTCGTCAAATTATAATTATCGTAATGAAAAATTTCAGGTAGAAAAGAAATCATTTCCGTTTAGTGAAAATAAAAGTATTCATCGAAAAAAGTCAGTCAGCTCGGATATTCGAAATGAGAAAGGGGAATTTAAATGTTTTAATTGTAATGATTATGGTCACATAGCTCGTGAATGCCCGTTGCCGAAGACATCTGCTTACTGTAAGAAATGTAAAAAGTATGGTCATTCTCAGCGTACGTGTAAATATGAAACCGATGAAAAGCGCGAGGGGAATAATTTATCCGTCAGTCAAAACAATTCTCATTCAAGTGCATCGTTAGCGCCTACGAACTACTTGAAAGATGCTTATATTTATGGGAATAAGGTGATTGCGTTAGTTGATACAGGAAGTAGTTGTTGCCTTTTAAAAGAAAGTATCGCAATAAAAATGAATCTGAATCTGACACCAGATAGCAGTAAATTATTCGGTTTTGGAAATCAAAATAATCCAGTGACTAACGCTCTTGGAAAAGCTGTAGTAAATATTCGTATAGACGATGTAGTTGGAAAAAGTATTCCTTTATTAATTGTAGAAGATAATTCCCAACCATGCGATTTAATTTTAGGTAGAACATGGTTAGATTTACCATACATTGCTTTTACATGTATTGGGGGTAATCTAAAATTTGGATACTCAAATAACAACGTTTTCTCTGAAATTCAAGTAGATATTACGAAAAATGCAGTTAAATTAAAAGCATTAAATGAGACAGAAATCGAAAGTAAATCAATTAATCTAATTAGAGCGAAAATTGAAGAAACCGAAAATTCGATAGTTAATGGGGCAATTTTAGTCAAAAGTATAGGACAGAATTTCGATTCTATTCTCGAAGTAGTTAACGGTGAAACTGTTATACCAGTAATAAATAAAAAAGAATTTAACTTAAAAATTAGGAAAGATCAGTGTTTAGGTAGGGGAATGGAAGTAAGTGAGGAAAGCTTATCCCGATCCAATAAAGTTGAATTTATAACAATTAACAAGGATGAAAAAGTTGATGATGAAAAAGTTGAAATTATAACAATTAACAAGGAGAAGTCTCCTATATTAATGAAAGATATAAATTTCGACAAATCTTTAGATAGTGATAAAAAATTAGAACTTTTAAATTTATTAAATAAGTATCGACACTGTTTTGCTTTAAACATAAGCGAGTTAGGCTGCACGAATTTATGCAAAATGGACATTAAAGAAGTAGATGGGAGTAAGCCAACTTTTCAAAAACCGTATAAAACCAATTCTGAAGAGAGGAAACACATAAAAGAAATTGTATCCGAATGGAAGAAACATGGAATAGTTACAGATACAAGATCTCCTTACTCCAGTCCTGTATTATTAGTTAAGAAAAAGACCGGGGAACAGCGATTGGTTATTGACTATAGAAAATTAAACTCTCAAACTGTCAAAGATAAATTTCCTTTACCCAAAATTGATGACATTTTAGAATGTCTTGGAGGAAGCCAATTTTATACTACTTTGGATTTAGCTAGTGGTTATTTACAGTTACCTTTGACTGAAGAAGCCAAATTGAAAACTGCTTTCATAACTCCAGATGATACAGGTCAATTCGAGCGAATGATCTTTGGATTGGCAAATGCTCCAGCAGAGTTCCAAAGACTCATGAATCTTGTTTTGGGTCCATTGTTCAACAAAAAAGTACTGTGTTACTTAGACGATATATTGATTCCAGCTAAAACATGGACCGAAATGATACAGAACCTTACTGAAGTATTTGAGTGCTTAAGAAAAGCCAATTTAACTTTAAAACTACCAAAATGTGAATTTGGAAAGTTACAGACTGAATTTCTTGGTTTCATACTTAGTAAAGATGGTTTGAAACCTGGACCACGTAAAATAGCTGCTATTGAAAAATTTCCTGTTCCTAAAAATACGCATGACATCCAAAGATTTTTAGGACTTACTAGTTTCTTTAGAAGATGTGTTCCTAAGTATTCTCTCAAAGCAGCACCACTATCTGAACTTACGAAAAAAGATGCAAGATTTGTTTGGGAAAAAGAACAAAGTGAGGCTTTCGAAGAACTTAAGAGTAATCTCATTAAAGCACCGATTCTCGCTCATTATGATCCAGAAGGTGAAACCGAGGTGCATTGTGACGCAAGTTCAATTGGATTGGCCGGAATATTGTTTCAAAGAGATAGTAAAAGGAATTGGAGGATGGTTTATTGCGTTAGTAAGAAAACTACGGAAACTGAACAAAAGTACCATTCGAGTAAATTAGAGTTAATGTCAGTTATGTGGACATTAGAAAGGTTAAGGCAGTTTCTGATAGGAATAAAGTTCACTATCATCACAGATTGTCAAGCAATCGTGTATCTAAACGCTAATAAGTCATCAAATCCTCAGATGGCAAGATGGTTTAACCTTATGCAAGAATATGATTTTGAAATCCGACATAGGCCAGGTGAACGAATGAAACACGTAGATGCACTAAGCAGAGCAGCTGTTGAAGAGCCAGAAGATACTTTGCACAGTATTATTGAAAGAAAATTTGAAGTTTGTGTTACTTTGACTACAGAAGAACAAGTTTTAATGATGCAAAATTCAGACATGAAACTAGGTAAATTAATAGATGTATTCAAGAAGAATGAAGATGACAGGTCCGAATCTGAAAAGAAAATGATTGAAGGATATGTTTTCAAGCAGAATAAGATTTATAGAAAACACAAGATTAAGGAGAAAGAAATTTTACTTTATGTAATACCTAAATCAATGAGAAAAAGTATAGTAATTAGATTCCACGACCTCATGGGACATTTTTCTGTTGATCGAACTGTTAGTAAAATAAAAGAATTATATTGGTTTGCATCTATGAAGCGTTACGTAAGAAAACATATTTCGATGTGTTTTGAGTGTTTGCTGAACAAAGTTCCAGGAGGAAAAAAGCAGGGGTTTCTGAACCCAATTGCACCAGGGAAACGTCCATTTTCTATCATTCATGTGGATCATCTAGGCCCTTTTGTTAAAACTTGTAGAGGAAATCAAGAATTACTTGTAATAATAGATAATTTAACTAGATTCGTCAGAGCAACACCAGTGAGAAGTACTTCAACTCAAAACGTACTGAAAGCTTTAAAGAATTTCATCGACGAATTTGGATTACCTGACAAGTTGATAAGTGATCGAGGTTCATGTTTCACTTCTCACCAATTTGAAGAGTTTTGTACCACAAATGGAATTAAGCATACTTTGAACTCTACAAAGCATCCTGAAGGAAACGGAATGGTCGAAAGATGCCATAGAACTCTATTAGCTACAATTTCTACAAGTATGGAAGATCCAAAACACAAAGATTGGGACTTGAAAATTAAAGATGCCGAACGGAATTTAAATAATGCAGTTAATAAAACAACCAATAAGACTCCATTTCAAATGCTACATGGTTACTCACCTAGATTTTATGATGGACTAATAAGCAAATTAGCAGATGATGAAGCCAAAGAATGTAAGGATCCTGAAGAAATTCGAAAAGAAGCGATTCAAAATATAGAACGTAAGCAGGAAAAGATGAAATCATATTTTGACAAAAAAAGATGTAAAACAATCAACTATGTAAAAGGTGAAATAGTGGTCATGAAGAAAACACCTCAAGCAACAGGCCAACCTTTGAAAACTCAACCAAAATACAGGGGACCATTGATAATTACTCAAATATTACCAGGTGACACTTACAGAGTGACTCAGTTACAAGAAAATGAAAAGGGACACTTTTTCACAACCACCGCCCATGTAAGTCAACTAAAACCTTGGAGAATTTACCAAGACACAAGTGATTCCAGTGATACTGAAATTGAACTTTGAACTTAATGAACTTTCATTTAAATTAAACTTTAAAGAAAATCCGAACTTTTATGATATTTTCTATTGAACATACTGTATAATTTCCTCATCATTTGTACTAATTATTTCTTTTCTTTTTATAAGTAGGTTAGCAAATGTTAAATTAGTGTAATTTCTAAACTTTTGTTAAATTTGAGGGTTAAAAAGTAGTAAGTATGTCTACTGAAGAATTGTTAAGATTTGTAAGTATGTTTATTTTTATTTTGTAATGTTTTAAAGTTTTTGAATGTATTTTTAGTTTATTAATGTCTATTAGTATTGTTTGTATTAATCAGGAGATTAATCGGTCAGTCTGGCCGAATGTTAACATTAAGCTGTAATATTTAAAAAATAAGTGGCCACTAGATGGCAGTAGTTAACATGTCATGAAAAAGAGATGTATATGTAGTTGAAAGAGAGAGAGTGTTGATGAAGGAGCTCGCAATGAAAGAACTAGATGTCTGTAAATAATTCTACATGTAAATAAATCTGTAAATATTTATTAAGTACTCCTTCCTTCCCCACCTAAGCTACTCGTCATCCGACAAACTATAACGGAATAAAACCTTAATAATATATAAAAGAGTAAATTGATTTTCCTTACTTGTTATTATTAAAGACACTTTTTTTTCATAACATGTCATTTCAAAATAATTATAATTTAATATAATTCACTTTTTCTTGGTACTCCAATTTTTAAAATTCTTGGTTTATTAATTTGATAAAAAAATTATATAAAGTATTTTTCCTAAGTGCAAACTTTGTAAAAAACATTATTTGTACATGATGTGTAAATAAATACGTTAAGTTTTTATTGGAACAATTAAAGCGTCTTAAAAAATTTCGGACTTATAATTTTTGGCATCTGAAAAATCTGAAAAACATAAGAATTGAATGTAAGAATATTATTTTTAAAATTATAATTGTTAAACAATTGTTGCTATAAAATATTGCAAACACAGTTTTTACATTTTTATTCTGCCTTGAACATAAACCTGAATCCTGAATAATGGTGGCACTTCTTGTGAAACTCGCGATCCTTGGATTATAAATTAAACATATATGTAACTCTCGTTAGTCCTTAAGTCATGACAATCAAGATAATTTACAATATATTTCTGTTGTAATAAACCACTCTGGTGGACAGATTTGGAAACGGTAATGGTTTTTATAAATCAAAACTAAATACGTATATTTCGTCTGAAGCGCTTATTAAAGTCATTAGCCGTAATATTACGATCAATTTCTGCATTTTGCAAGTGCTCGTCTCGTTCAGTCTTGGCTTTTATTATTGCACAATCACATTTTACATAAGTATCTATGAAAGGTTGCTTAAAGCGTCGGAAAATTTTTTTTGAATACATATGGTAATAAAACGTTTCCTTTGTTGGCACAATTTCCTCTTTATTACATTTCTTTACATAAAATTTATATATTTCTGTTATAGTAAGGGTCTGAATTCAAATATCGGTATCTGAGAGTATGAGCTCTTGTGTAATGACTCGAAGTATCAGCAAAGGAGCTTACATGTTTTAATACTTGAGAATCATGAGATTATATTGTGATTTTTGTTACCTGGAATACGATGCCCACAATTATCCTTCAGATGTTCTCATGAACAACAATTATTGAGTCATTTGCTACTTATTTATGATATGTTTTTTAATATATATTTTAAGGGCACCAACATCTTACTTCTTAAAACCTAAAAAATATTCAAAAGACTGATATCTTAGTCCTTTAGCATTATTTTTGAATCATTGTCTTTTGATAGCACTAACTCTAATCAACACCCTTGAAAACACTTTATCATGTAAAATCATTAAGCTTGTATATATTTTTATCGACTTCTTTTTTGAGAAAAATTTATCTGGTGATTAAAAAACCTTAATCAGTTACAAGTCTTATTATCAAACTTCTTTTCAGGAATTATCCTTTTATATCTCTTTTGATATTTTCTAAGTTGTATTCTTTTTTGTTTCTTAGCATTTTGAAAACATTTGCTGCACTTTTTACCAACTTTTCGGTGATTTTTATTTTCTTCAAATATTTCATTATCAGACGATGTATCAGTATTAATATGTTTGACTCTCCTTGAATTAGGATAAAAGTACGCATCACTTTCTATGTGTTCTCTTTCCCTTAACGTTTTTATTTTTTAAATTCTAACAATTTTATACAAATGTAAAAAGTAAAATTTCTTACAATTATTAAAGAAAGTTTAATTAATGTTTTTGATAAGACAATAATTTTCACAAGTACTTCAATTATAATTTAAACCAACTAAAAGAAATTTAAAGGAAGCAATTGCATAAAACTCGAACAATTCTAAATAGTAGAATTTGTACAGTGAATTTGTTGTTTTTTAGTGTTATCAGTAATTATAGAAATGAAAATAAATAATATAATGAAAATAAAAATATAATTATAATTTCAAAGTTCAATCTAACAAATATTGATATAAAGTGAACTTATTTACAATGGATTCTGAAATTATTATACAATACATAGTTACAAAAAAAGATTATCAGACCTAGAAAAAAGGAAAACGCTAAAAAATTATTTAATATATAAGAAGAATATTATTTAATTCATTAAAATTTACAAGAATTAGAAAAATATCAGGAAATAGACTTAACCACGTTGGCTTCTGAGCGACACATATATTTTTGTAAATTATATATAATTATTTTAATATTTCTATTAATATAATATATACTGAGTTTAATAGAATCATTTACATTACATAATTTATTATTATGTCATATAGAGGGAGACAACACTAATATACGTAATAAAGAAAAGTATTTAATTACTCATTTCTATTACAGCATGCTTAATTACCAATTTTGAACTATAATGATGTAATTAAATAAAAATAATTAATTTAACGATGGAATAAAAATTGTATAAATTCTTCAAACAATTATTTTTCTCTATATATATGTATAAATATTTATTTAATATTTTAAGAATTAAAAATTTGGAATGCATATGCATACGATTGAAAGTTGTCTAGAATATTTTATATTGTTTAACAATACAAATTTTTTAGTAGGAATCTTGAAGCTAAATATTTGTGTTTAACTCAACACATGTTAATTATTTCGAATTATTAAAATGACTCAAGTTACAATGTTAATTCACAATAGAACTACTTTAAAAAATTAAATTTGGATGATTTATGTCATATTTCTTATTTGAAATTATAGAAAAACTTAATAAATTAAAATTCTCAAGAAAGAAAAAATTGATCTTTATGAAGACTTATTCAACAAAGACAAATTAATTTTCTTCAAATAATAGAGATGTCATTGCAGATTCAAAGCTAAACTTTTTTTCTTTCAAATTTCTTGCTACACACTTTATTATTTTATTGTAAACTGTATTAATTAATCTTTCTAAATAATTTTTTAGTTTTATTTGTTGCTCTCTTATTTTAATAACAGCAGAGTGCATTATTATATGGGTAAAATATTATGACTAATCCTGATTTTAGAAAG
>JAPDSC010004412.1:120660-153507 GCA_026290005.1 Latrodectus geometricus | reverse complement strand
GTCACTGTTAAAAGTTTCCGGCTCACTGTTCTCGATGTTCCATGAAGAGTGAGACGTGTTCACGTGTCGAGGAGAAGAAATTGACACGTATATCTAGCTCACTCTTTTTTATAAGCATCTAATGCATATACTTCCAAGCATCTTCCAAACTTCCAAGCATCTAATGCATGAGTAAGATATATATATATATATATATATATATATATATATATATATATATATATATATATATATATATATATATATATAGCCCATAGCTAAACAGCGATTTTTCATTTCAGTGATTAGTCCTATCATTTGACTAGGGTAAACACAGATAAAATTCATTTATTGAAAATGTAATAATTTTTTATTACATATTTTTTATTGTTTATCAAATACACTTTGAACTTTAGTTATTAAAATATAGCTAAATAAAGTGAGATTTATATGCAATTATCTTAATTAATAATTTAAATAATCATCAGAGCAAATGACCAGATAATTTAGGTTAGGTAACTCAGATAATTTAGATAATCTAGGTTAACAACTACTCCAAATCTATATGTTAGTATGAGAAAAAAACTAAAGAGAATTCTAATTTTATAATTTAAGAAATGACATGTAATTAAAAATGGTTGGTTGGGTTTTGTGGCGCAAGGTCCGAAAAGGACAAGCTGCGCCAGTAAGTAAAAATGGATCCACGTGCAAAAATTTAAATTAAATTTCTTAACCCATTATGTAATATCTATTTAAATTATTATTTTATTTTTCATTTTTTTGATAATTGTTAATTAATTTCACTTCTCTGGCCAAAAAAGTAATACAGTTGAAACAAGTTTAAAATTAAAGATCATTTAAATAACAAAGTAGTTAGAATATCACAGTTTATCTGTATCTCACTTATCGTCTCATTATTAGAAGATAAAAGTAGATGACATTGATATAAGCAGTGACATTGATTTGTAAGATATACTTATTTTGGATTAAATCCTCAAATGTCATTTAAGAACAGGTATCCTTAAATTTCATTTATGAATATAATAAAATATTCATGATTAATATTTTTAGAAAATTGCGAATAGAAGTACCAATATAAATTCAATGAATAATCTAAGATTAAAAAGAGAATAAATAAATATATAAATATACAGAAATATATCAACGTAATTTACTATGTTCATAAATCAGTTTAAACGAATCATATTGTTTTAGAGTGTTATTGCATCAATTGTTACATCTTGAAGTAAGCGAAAGTATTTGAAAATTAGAAAAGGATACATTTTATTTATCACATTGTTTCAATAAAACATAGTGTGAATTCCAGTGGAGTAATTTAATAAACATAATAAGTAATTTATTTGAAGAAATAAATCAAATAAAACTTGCTCCCTTACAAGTCAAACATACTTTAATTTTGCACAAATGAATGCATGAATAAGATAATTTATCAAAATTCTCCACAGATCATTTAAGTGCTTACAAAAGTAATGCTAACAATTCAGAGGTACAGTTACAAATGGAAAAATAGTACCTCATTTCAAAAATACATTTCATTTCCGTTTGGTTGGGAGTTTATTTACTATTAATCAATCGATTCTGTGAGCTGTATGACATAGAAATAAAAAAGTTAAACAGCAATTCAGATAATTTTGCTTACAATTTTTAAATGTTCCATTTTCTTCCGCGGAATAATGTTTGTTTAATTTCATATCCAAGCCACTTATTGCTATCGTAATCATCAATCTTATCTATTTCGCAATTAAATGAAAATCAAGATGATCACTCTATTTCTAGAATAATGATTTATTTTATTGAAAGAATAGATTTTATTGACTCTTTTAAGCACGGCAATGATTAAATAAAATATTTTAAATGCTGGAAAATTGCACTGATTGGTATATAAATGCATATTTATTTAATAATATCGAGACAATTTATGTTTGCACTTATACTTTGGTATTTGGATATTATCTGTTTCAGCAGAGAAATTAAAAGAAGTATCAAGAATATTTAAGAAAATATTTTTTTTAATATTTTCTTAAATGAGAAAGCTGCGTTAAGGGTTCTTTAATTCGACTTTTTAACTTCTGAGAACGTGACATGAAATCCTTGAATCCATAAGAAAATACTTTCCTCTAGTCATTGTTAAAAATTGATAATTTATTGTTAATTTTCCTTTCCAAGTTTTGATATCTTTGGATTTAAGTCAGATTGTACAAATGCCAGGAGATCCATGTATGTCATAAGCCATAAACTTTTTTATGAATACCAAAAACATATTCTAATAAATTTAACTTTTTAGGAAAAAAGTGATATATAATTCTGAAGCAGAAATTGTTTTCAAATCGAAAGACAAAGGAATCAATGCTAACGTAGTTCTACCTCACACATGTAATCTTGTATTCACAATGTACTCTTTATTCTATTATGCTTCTGTGCATCAAATAATCATTATGGTGTTGGAAAAATTTCGTTTTTTGAGTTTAAGGCATCTTTAATTCTATTCACTGATGCATCTAAATCTATGAAAAATATGTTTTCCAATTTAGATTTATCTAAAGAACTAGCTCGTTTTTGTTTATATCTATTTAAATTTTTCAATTAATTTTAAATTCTGATCGAGTGTAGGTTATGTGATGTTATCGCAATAGCTAAGATTGGAACAAACTATTTTTTATTCATGATACTCATTCCTTGAATTTAAACATGATTAAACATGATTAAAATGTATATTATACATATATGAAGAATATTATAATTTATCTGTTTTTCGATGTATTAAAATATATTAGATTTATTTCATAAAGATATGTTTATATTAGTTTGGAGAAAAAATCCATTACTTTTACCTGAACTTCAAGGATATATTTGCATGTTTTTAATTTGTTTTGTGTAAATGACTTCAAATTAGTTTCTGGTTGAACTTTAACTTCTACTAAGATATTAGTCCACTTCGGTAATTTTTGTGATTTTATCTATATTTTCAACATTGGGCTTACAATTGTGAGGTGCATCTTTAACATCAAATTTATGAACGGAATTTATGAAACCAAAATGGCACTTAATTATCTGTTACATTATCAGGTCCATAAACATCATTCCCGATTCTCAAATGATGACTTGCATTTTCACCTTTATCAAAAAAAAATCTGTGAATGTGAATTTTTCTTTGTTAGCTTCCATTTTTAAAATCTTATTTCTTATAACTGAATGGGTCAAATAAAAAAATAGCAAAACATTTTTCTTCTGCAAAATGTTATCTTTCCATAATTTGAAATTGTATGATCAATACTGAACGAAATATACGAACACTACAGTCATCGAACGAAAAGTAATGGATTTTTTCCCCAAACAAATATATTTAGATAGTGTATTCTTAACGAATTAGCACTCAAATTAATGTACTTTATAGAATTATACAACTAAAATTGTACAGGTGTTTTTTTCAGTTCATTGATAAAATATTCATTTATTCAACAAATATAATTTAACTGAAGTCTTAAAATATATCTATTTAATATATGCATGTACTTAAATATGAAAATGAAATATTGATAGTACAAATGAAATATTTTAAGTTTTCCATTAATGCAATATCAACAGAAGTCTATAAAACCATGATACTACTCTAATTTATGAAAAAAAAATATTCAAATAAAAATGATTTCTTTTCAAAAATAAATAAATGAAAATGTACAAAAAAGTAGAAAAAAATTCGCCCAACTCTCAATTGCTCAAGTATATTTTTAAGAGAAGATACTTTTACGTAAAAGAAATAAAATATGTTCAGCATTAAACAAATAAACGAAAAATGAGCCAAGATTTAAGCGGAAACCATTAGCATGATGAATTTGGAAATCCGGTCTCCTCAGAGATTTGGAAATTGTTATGTAAAGCATTCTTTTACCTCCGGAAGTGATGCATGAGGCTAAAAACACAAGGCAAAATGCATAGAAAAAAACATTTTGAAAAACAAGAAAGTAAACAAAAAATATAGAGAGAAAAGTTTCTAAACAAGCAAAGATATTTAGATTTTCTGTTTCCTTAATTCGCAGCAGTACTGGAAAATGCAGTACGGCTCTCAGTGATTGCAACTGTTTGGTTGCTGGGCTTGCAAATGTTGTCTTATCTTCAGACAGATTTCTATCTATTCTACTTAAGAAGATTGATTAGAATTCAAAGAAAAACATCGAGGAAAAAATAATTCATCCAACTGCACCTTTTTTATGAAAGTTTGCTCAGATAAAGTTTGGAAACGATAAAACGAGTCCCTCTGGAGTGGTATTTAGATTTGTTTTTTTTTTTTTAAAAAAGAATGTTTTCGTATTTTTCATGAGATAGATTCGGTGATCTGAGTTTCAAAAGGTTAAAACTATTTAGATGTGTGACACATATTATATATTTTTCAAAAATGACTGATATCCAGCAAATATTTTAATTACAATATTTTAATCAATAAAATAAACAAACAGATTTTTATTGGTTTTGCTGTAAAAGATTTTGGTAATAATTCAAAAGAATCTTCGAATATATTCGTGTATCGTCGTGTTACTATATATATATATATATATATATAGTAACATGTCTATACATATATATATTTTTTTTTATATATTAATTTATATATATATATATATATATATATATATATATACTTTATATAAAATATTATAAAATTCAATGTAAAATCTAATTAAGTAACTAACGATTAATAATTCTTATTTCATATGAGTATTTATAATTTTATTTGCATTTGAATTGTTCGGGTTGCTCATATTGTCACATTTCCTTATATTATTTGAGTTTCTAGTTATAGCTGTGATATATTTAACTCTCTAATTTACAATAATGCATTTTATATTATACTGTTAAAGATATTGTTCATATTTACGTATTGAAAAATGTTACTAAGCATACCTAAGCATAACTGATGTAACTTAAAATAATATATATATTTATAATAGAATGGGAAACACTCTGATATTCTGTTCATCATTTTGTAGATTCAAATTCCATTTCTGATATGGATATTTTATTTTCAGAAAGCAGCAAAAAGTTAAAATTTAAATTAAATTCTACAAAGAAGTTAAATGTAATTCAGCAAATATAGTAATTCCAATATTTACTAAACTTATATTGTTCCTATGCACGTACATACATATTAGTGCAGAGGAGTTCCGGACGGTACTTTAGGTTGGTAAGTAGATTAGGCGTACACTTTTGGAGATCTAAGATAGAATGCTTATAGCTCACATCTTAGAGGATAAGTGGAGATTATTTATAATTAATTGATTTACGTTGTTTAAGAAAAGCCAATTGAAGACTTTAAATCACTTGATGGAGACTAAGAGACATGTTTTAAAGTAGAGCAGATAAGTTCAATTCTCAAAATCTGTAATAAGAAATAGTTATATTACACATTTTGAGAATTAAGAAGAATTAAATTAAGAAGCTTTTGGGTTAGAAAATAAAATAAAAGTTACAAACTTTCACTTTTTATGTCTTTAAGATTAAAATCTTTTAGCGAGTCACAAAAATCCGCAGCAAGCAAGAATTTTATATAGGAATATGAATATAAATCAAATAATGCTAGTATTACTAATTATTTCCTTAGTTGATTTCTCAGATCCTAATATAAAGGGTAGTCTAGCTAGACTGAGCTTTAATATTAAAATGTTTGGAGAAATAGTCCATCACCAAGTGCCTCATTATGTTTGTTCAACCACGGTCAGGCGGCAATGCCACATCTGAGCTGGCTTCATGTCCTCTATATCCAAGCCATACCAACGGAAGGACTCTGTACACCACAGATTAATGTTAACCTCATCAACAACCCAAGGAGCTCCAGTATCTCAGTTAGGAAGAATATGATAACCTTCCCAATCATTGCCCGTGGCAAACGATACTTCACTAATTAGATGTTAACAGGATGATACGTGAAGCTATTGAACCATTGGATATATGTTTCTTAGCAAGGCAAAATGAATCGCATCGATAACTACAGTTTCCCCTTGTAAAAAAATATTCCGAATTTTGAACCAAAATTTGGGAAAAAAAAAACAAACAGTTACTATACCAAAACCATTCATTTTAACAGATTGTAAACTTGGCTCCTATTTCAAGTCAATCACTACTACAGCAATAAGATTTTCAGCTTCTAGCTTTGTTAAAAATAATTAGAAATACTAACAGATTTTTTTGTAAAGCTGAAAAAATGAATAATGCATCCCTAAATAAGTAGCAAATGATGTATATAAGCGTATGAGATATGTGCATTTGTTTATATAGAACACATTCGCAATTATGATTATAATAATCATAATGTAGCATTTATATTATTTTAAATGCTTCGTATGAGCTAATAATATTATGTGTAAGTCTAATGCCGTACAATATTAATTAAAGCTAAAGTTTGCCTGTTAATAGTTAAAGTCGATTCGATTCCAAATCGGTTACAAATCAAAACATTGCTGATTTGCAATTACGTATAACAAATTTCACAGCTAATATAATGATGGGGGAAAATACTCATTCCCAATCATTATATTGACTTTTAATAAAAAGGAAAAGCTTAAAAGACTCTTGTTTATTTGTGCTCTTATTTTATTGTTTATTAACTACACTGGCAACAATTTCAACACCTCAATTAGAATTGATATTGCAGTTTTAGTATGTATTTTCAAAATATTACTTATATTTGGGAAGTTAAAAGAAAATAAAATCAATTTATAAAACATAAATTTAACGAATTATGTAAGTACTCAGATATACGGCTGTCATGTATTTCATGTGCAATCAATATAATTTGCTTATTATTTGTATGCATTTATTACAGAGAAATATGTAAACATGCTGATGAAAAAAAATTCTATTAAAATTGGATTGTAGAGAAACCGGTAAGAAATGAGGCATCGAGAATTTATTTTTCTGTAAGATTATCCTTGTTCAAAACACAACACAAACCAAGTTTGTTGTAACTATGTTTTGTGTTTCTTTAACATCCATTTCACAAATTATGTTCCTAATATTTCATAACAGGACAATGAATACAAATACAATAAGATACCCAGATCATAAAAACACAAATATTTTATTCATTGACAGAAAGTAGGGAATAGGAAGTGGATAAGGAAACGTCTATATTCCGTTATATATTAATATTTGTCGACTGAAATATAGAGAACCTTCGCAAACACGAATACTTAATAAATCACCAAGACCACACTAGGGTGGATCGAGCAGGGAAGACGATAGAGCTTTGACATGCGGCGGGGTGAGGGATGTACGATGACATTAGCACAAGTGCAGGGCATGACATTTCGGAGGGATTGCGTCGTTCGTTTTCGATCTTGCACAAAACCCACTCGCACAGAACTTCGCGCCACCCCTTAGACCAATTTCTTTGCATTTTCGCGCATTGGTTCATCTCCTATGCTTCTCACGTCATCGGAACCTGGTACTCGCTATAATGAGAATTATTGAGTGAAGGGAAAATACAAAGGATCAATTTATAAAAAAAATGAACGTCAAGTTCAAAAAAATGATGTAAGGAGGAATCTTTGGAGGCATTCTTTCTTTTTTTTTTTTCGTTCCTTTATTCTTCACGCCGATTTCTTTTTTATTTCTTTTTGCTAGTCTTGATTCGGAGGTTCCCTTTGAACAAGGAAAGTGATAAGATTGGATTGATTTTTATGTCAGCGACCGTTTCTGTGCTCATTATTTCGTATTGAACCCCCTTTTTCCTCTAAAACTTCTTTTCTCGACAATCAACTTAAGAAAAAAGAGGATGGTTTTTACACCACAAGAAAGAGAAATATAATTTTCCCTCCTTTCTTCATCACTGGGTAAAACCAATAGGGAGAAAGGGAAAAAATAAAGAAAGGAGACGCAAGTTAAAGAATTTTCTTAAGAAAAAATTAAAAATTACCCCGCTGAACATTGTCGCTAGACCTATTTATCTCCCAAGTGGTACTTAGTAAATTGCGTGGCATTGTTCCTTTCTTGCTGGGAAGCTCTTAACTAATCTTGTTAACAACTCTGAGAACAACATTAAGTTCTATCTAGCATAAAGTTTGACGGCAAAAGATAAGGTGTTTGTTTTTATTGCTTTTTTTAAAAAATTCAACCAATACATGCCCTTAATTTCTCCTTCTGAAGCAGAAAATAAAAATAAAAAAGAGTCATACTGCTATATTCTTGAAAGGAATATATTCCTTTATTTTTTCCGGATAATTTCCTGGAGTTTAATATTCAATCAAGAAATTACTTTGAATAAATGATCACTTTTTCTCTTTTTCTATCGCATATATACTCACATCTTTGTAATTGATTTTTAACTGTATATAAGCAGAATTTGAAGTTAAAATATTTTTGCTTGAATATATATATATTATGCTTGAGTATCCTTTTTTCTGCTTTCAATTGTTCCCGCTTTAAAAACTGACAAAATATTACTCATATCAAGGATTTATTTCACTTTAATTTGACATATATGTATTTCATTTTAACTTATATTTGATTGTTAAGTTGTTTAAGTTTCCATATTCGAAAATTTTCACATTTTTACATCTTTTTCATTGTATTATTTTGTGAATTTAAATTTTTTACAGTAATAATAATACAATATATACATTTTAATCTGTGAAATTTTGTAAATATGGTTTTTAATGAAACTACAAAATTATACAAAATGGATCTATCAGTCAATAGTTATATTCAGTTTACATTGTTTTAAATTAAACATTAAAAAAGAAATTTGTAAATTTATATATTGCATAACAATGTTTTATTTTTTTATACTATACAATTGTGCCTTAAAACAGCTACACCAAGAAAATATGCAAAAAAGTAATATATTTATAGAAATATATTACAATGAAAATAAGATGTAATCATGGGTTCTAGAAATTTGGAAGTATAGATCATGAAAAATCATCTTTTAGTACAACCATCTCTAACTGTTACAATTATGTTCCTGGAGTTGAGTCGAATGACGTGTACTGTATAAATCGAATGACGTGTACTGTAAAGCTGAACAAGTCAGTTTCAAACCAGATTTAGTCTTCACTTTTGATAGGGACTGGAAAATGTTAATGAGGCTGACACTCTTGACAATTAGCAAACATTTCCAACAGCTGGAAGATTTAGAAAACATGCTGTCAGGACAACAGTCTTTTGTATAACGAACTACTAGTATGAGTACTAATATTATCATTCAAAAATATAATCTAGATTTTTTTAATCCTTTAATAAATAATAAATTCATGAGCTTTAACATCACAAAAATGTAAGAACACTTTTTAAATGCTGTTAATCTGCTTAAGAAATGACCAAGAAATGTATTAAATGCCCACATATTGCTTTTTTTTAGGAAGTGAGAATCAATAAAGTGATTTCAAATATGAATTGTTAGTGGGTCTGCGTTTTCCCCAATGTTACCAAAATACAGTAAATATTTATCACTCATTTTTAAAGGCTTGTTTTGGTGATATTTTACGAAGACTATCATAATTTGTGATCGCTTACCAAATAACCTATGCTACTGCGAATGACCTAGAACTATTGACTTAAAAATCCACGTGTTATGATGTAGCTGTACCGTATATTAACAATATTTGCCTTTTCGGCCATTATTGAAGGCCTAACACTGAGATCCAACAAGACATTTTGTACGATCGTTCGTAAATTATCGATGATATATTCGATCTCTACAGATCTTAAAAAATGTATTGGTCAGAATTTAGTATTATGCATTGCTCAGTACTTTAGGCCGTGGGCCCAACACTCTTTTGTTTGATCCCGCAACTTAGGAGCAATATAATTTCATTTGCATTTTATAATTTAATGTCAAACATTATTATTTACACAAAGTTTTGCGTTCGTAGAGTGCATATTTTCTTGAAATGTATATAAAATGTAGAACTATTCCCATGCAAAATTTTTGTTCATCCGCTTATGTAGCCAATCAAATTTCTTCTACCATACTCCTCACGCCAGAGTTATCCAATAAGAAACACAGTTATAAAAATAGCGAGCTTTACATATGCTCCTGATTGTAAACAAACACGTTATGAGTATGCTTTGTTGACATTTAACGTTAAACTTAATACTTGATTTTGCAAAGATAATTTCAATTTTGAATTGTTCTTTGCACTGTGGGAAGGAATTTCTTGAATTGTCTCCTCTTTTTTTGAAAATAGCTGGAGAAAAAGCAAAGGAATGCGTTAACAAATGGATATTACTTGATTATTATGAGAAAATAATTTCTGCGAACTTAATACTTCTGGAAGAAGACAAATAATTCAATATATACCTACTGATAAAACACTTGTGGTTACCATAATAATGATTATCCACAAACTAAAACTTAGGCTAGAATTTTTGTTGTAGAAAAAAATGTAAGATTTTGGGATAAATATTGCGTCTGTATTTCACTATTGTATATTTTCTCCTCTACTTTGGAAATATTTATAAAATTATTCCTTTAGCGTTTAATCAGCTATTAAATTATTGATTACTAATTTATTCTATTATACAGTGTCAATTATATTGATATATAAATTAATAAAAAAAAATGAATTTCTTGATTTGGATTATTAAAGCTATAGGATATTTAATATTTTAAACCGTATTGATTCTGTCCTGATCTTTTATTGATTCTGTCCCTTATAATTCATGAAATTAACATTTTAATGTTTGAGACTTTTTTAGTCATCTTGCTTATTACTGTAAATGTTGTTTGTATGAATTTCCCCAAGCTTATTTTAACATGTAGCTATTAGAGCAGAACACATTAACAATGAAGACTGATTATCATGCATTGTATATCGAAACATCGATTCTATTACAAATTAATAAATTTATATTTTAAAGCCATGAATATCATTGTAAATATCAGTTAAAAATAACGTTTTGATAAATAAATATATTTTTCGCATAAATGTAAAATTTTAAAATAAAAAGTAAATTTAATTTTTAAGTATCATTTTCTCTACTAATGAAAATTTAATTGCTTATTTATTGCTGTATAAACTCAAAAACATTCAAAATAACTTCACTGTATTTACTGTACTAAAAATAATATTGCTAAAAATATTAAATTACACGTAATCAGTACCCGTGTTTTTAAATACAATATAAATACTAATTTGTGTTTCTTTCTAATTTTTTGGCAAAAGTGTACATTTAATTTGTCTAGAACTTAATTCTACACTACTGGCCATTTAAATTGCTACACCAGGAAGGAATGCAGACAACAAACTGATATATATTGGACAAATATATTATACTATAAATAACAAGTGATTAAATTTTCAAAAAATTTGGCTCGATAGATCCTGAGAAATCAGTACCCAGAACAACCACCTCTGTCAGTAATAATAGCAGTTATACACCAGGGCATTGAGTCAAACAGAGATTGGATTGTATGTACAGGTACAGATGCCTAAGCTGCTTCAACACGATGCCACAGTTCATCAACCATAGTGACTGGCGTTTGGTGACGAGCCAGTCGCTTGACAACCATTGACCAGACGTTTTCTATTGTTGAAAGATCTGGAGAACGTGCTGGCCAGGGCAACAGCCGAACATGTTCCGTATCAAGGAAGGTCCGTACAATACCGGCAACATGCGGTCGGGCATTATCCTGTTGAAACGTAGGGTATCGCAGGACTCGAATAAAGGGTAGAGCCACGGTTCGTAACAAACCAGAAATGTAACGTGCACTGTTCAAAGCACCGTCAATGCGAACAAGAGGTGACGAATGCACGCTGCCAGTGTGCGTTCACCACGATGCCGCCAAACACGGATGCGACCATCATGATTCTGTACACAGAACCTGGATTCATCTGAAAAGATGACATCTTGCCATTCGTGCACCCAGGTTTGTCGTTGATCACACCATTGAAGGCGCTCTTGTCTATGACGCAGCGTCAAGGGAAGCCGCAGCCTTGGTCTCCGAGCTGAGAGTCCATGCTGCTGCAAACGTCGTCGAATTGTTCTTGCAGACACTTGTTGTTTTCCAAATGACCCAGTTTCTTGACTTACGGCTCGTGACGTGGTTGCACGATCCATTACGGCCATGCGGATAATATATGCCTGTCTTCTCGGCTGCTAGTGATAGGTGGCCGTTAAAATCCCACATGGCGTTCCGTATTACCGTCCTGAACCCATCGATTCCATATTCTGCTAACAGTCATTGGATCTCGACAGACGCGAGCAGCAATACTGCGATAAGATAAACCGCAATCCCGGTACGCTACAATTCGACCTTTATCAAAGTCAGAAACGTGCTGGTACGCTACGCATTTCTCCTTTTTACACGAGGCATCACAACAACTTTTCACCAGGCAACAACGTTCAAATGCAATTTGTGTATGAGGAACCGGCTGAACAATTTCCTCATTTAAACACAATGTAGGTGTCGCTACTGGCGCCTGATTTGTCTGAATGCGCTGAAAAGCTAATTATTTGCATATCACAGCACCTTCTTCCTTTCATATAAATTTCACGTCTGTAGCATGTCGCCTTCTTGGTGTAGTAATTTTAATGTTCAGTAGTGTATATTTTTATTATGATTTATAGTGATGTATAATATAGTCCTAATCCTAATATTTACGATTATGGCACAATTATTATTGGATTACATATTGTGTTATATTTTTTTCCACAGAGAGGTAATAGAACAAGAGTGAAATACTCTCATGCGATTAGCTGAATGAATATTTAACAATGCACATGCTTTTAAAGAAACGATGAAAAAAAATGTATTGACTTTTTTTTTATTTATAAAAAAAGGAGCTATTATTTCTTCCAGAACCTTTTGAATTTATGCTTTCACATATATGTCGAGAATAATTTTATGTTTCTAAATAGCCCCAAAGAAAACTATTGTGAATTCAGTTCTTAAGTTCTTTACGATTTTCAGTCTATGATCTATTTATACAACTTATAGGCCTTTTACATAAATTTATATCATAGAATTGCATTCCAAAGCAATTTACTTATAAGAAACCTGCTGTAAAACGTTTTCAATTAAACACATGGTACTGCGTGCACTGGAGGAAAAGGGTTCCTTACCTTAATCAGCCAAAAATCCATTATGTTCGCAAATGCGATGTAAAAAATTCGTCGTTACAATGTCATTCTTCAAGTGCATAGAATTGTGTAACAGATGAAGTTTAAGGTGTCAACCTCTTCACATAATCTAGGTCAAAAATACGAAATTATAAAATGGGCTTTAGGTTCTTTCCAATGAGGCAAAACTTATCTACCAAAATAGCATTACCGAAAACAAAAAGTATTTGAGCATGAGAACTTGCGTGAATGATGTCTTTTTTATTCATAAAACATATCAGCTTCATAAACTTTTTTTTACTTGAATACAGTACATTTAAGAAACTTATTTTAAATCACCATTAATAATGTTGAAAATGTTTTTTTTTTAAATGCATTGTTCTTTAACCTTTTTAAAAAATACAATTGTGGAATAAATTATTTTGTAAAAACAAAACTTAAAAAAATATGACAATTGATTTGTAAAAGATTACATAATTCATTTTTTTGATTCAGCATTTAAAAAAAAGAACCTCAAAGATTCATATAAATATGAAAATAGAAATAGTCACAAAAATATAAGATATACCAGTTTATCATTGGCTAACAGTGGTGATAATCGAACCGAGGATATTTTATACGAAAAAACCACCATATACCTTCATAAACTTAAAATTAAATTATAATATTAAAAAATCACAAACTGCCGTAAATATTTCAACTATTTCATTCTTGAATTGGATTATTAGATCAAGTTTATGTTTTTGAGAAATGTTTGTTTTTGATATTTTTATAAATCAAAGCATATGGTTGTAATAAGTAAGCAGATGTAAGCATTAATAAACTTTATAATAATCAAAAATATTAGTATTTTAATTTATTTTATTACTTTATATCTCAACATTTCATAAAAGAGAGAAATGATTTTATAAAGTAAAATTATAAATGTCTTTTTCCTATTTTCTTAAAAGCATTCAGGGAAAAATGACCAGAATCCGAATCCATTACAACATATGTGGTTTCGCGTAATTAAGTTTTCTAATTTTGAAAATGGGTTTATGGTTCTCTGAACATATAGCAAAACTTTTGTTCTCCAATATGAATAAAGTTTAAGAATTTTTATGAGAATAATATGCACTTTTGGATTTCTTTTCAGAATAAAAATTAAAAAAAAAATACATGTTAATAACTTTGAAAAATTTGAATTTTAATCAAAACTAAATGTTAAAAACTAAATAAGAAATAATTATTAGTTTAACTGTTTAACTTAAGTGAAAAACGACGTCATTATATATATATATATATATATATATATATATATATATAGGTTCAGATATTTCAACTTCACTCATCATAATGTAGGATTCCTATAGCTCAATTAGAAGCGAATAATTAAGTAAAATAATTCATCTGTCCCTTTTCCGGTTTTCAAAAACTCTCATATTAAAAGAAATATATTTTTGTTTTCACTTTAATATGAGAGAAAATAAAGAAATAAAAAGAAATGGAAACTTTATTTTTGTTTATAATGATTTTAAATTAAATAGTTTACACATGATTAATAGAAATAATATTAATCTATTGTTATCAAGAAAATATTTTAATGCTAGTTATATGAATGATAATAATTTTAAAAGATTTGAAATAAATTTTTTTCCAAAAGGATAAAAATCTTTGCCTTTTTAGTAAGAATCTTAAGCTACCTCGAAAAATTCTAAATGCGATATTATAAAGTTGAATAACGTAAAGCATATATGAAATGCGAAAATTTACTCTACGAATAATTCCTGAAAAATCATCAAATCCTTATTTTATATAACTTCTTTAGAGCGACCTTAGTTCTTAAGGGATAAGCACAGTGAATAGCTAAAGAAAACTTCTTGAATTCGGAAGCAAAACTCATTTCTTCTCATTATTTCTTTTCCACTCCACTCAGCACATTTTAGTGTCTCTATAATTCGCGAGAAAGAAAAATATTTAAGTAAAATAAACTGTTCCTCCCGTCCCACGACATCAAAAAGTCTCATAACAATAAGAGAATAATTCTCTTTTCGTTTTTACTTTTGTGTGAGGGTGCGAGAGAAAGAAATAAAAGAGAGAAAAAAAATTGCAAAAATAAATATAAGTCAAAAAGGAAAACTCGCATAAAGCACGAAACGAGAGTATATACAAGAGACAGAAAAAAATAACATCCGAAAAATGAGGAAACGAGTGAAAATAAACAAACAGGATGGGGAAAAGCGAAACACGCAGAAAAAGGAGCAAAAAAGGAAGTGACGCCTTTTGGCTACTGAAGAAGCTGTTTCCTCCAAACGTGTTTTGACGTAAGTGAATTTGCGTGTCTAGGCTTGTTTAGAAACGAAGCAAAATGATAGTCTTTTCATAACGGTGCAAGTCGTGACTTCTGATAGTCCACAGGTGCCGTTAAAGAAAGGGAAAAGACGTAGAAACACACGGAAAATGGGCTTAGATAAAATTCGATAAATGGATAAAAAGAAACTGCGCGCATGTTTGGTAATGTTACTAGATAGCAACACGAAATACGAACTTTGTGGGTGCAGTAAAAATTTCACCCAACTATAAATGTTACAGTGAAATGAAATTTTGCGAATAAATAAGATGGTGCACTTGCATTAGATTTATGGAGCAATTATTAAAATGCGTTCAGTTGAGTGAGAAAATATATTCTGAATCATTGTAATAAAGAAACTAACCTTACGTAAATCTCTTTTTAAATCCATAAATTTAAAAACTAAGTAGTTATTTGTAGATGCATATAATATCATTATTTTGATGCATTTGGCACAATATCCACTTATTACTATATTAATTTTGTAAAAACTATATTTTCATTTTGCTACCTATACGATCAGATAAAATCTTAACTACTACTCATATTGGATTTCATATTTCAGATTTTATCTCATTTTTCAAAATATTATTATAATTAACTTACTTCTTTACAAAAAATGTTGTCCAAGACACACACACACACATATTCACACACATATATATGTATGTATTTAAGTGTTTGTTTAAAAAATGATGAACACTTACATAAGATTTTATGTATATAATTTTTTACATTTATGTGTTCCAAAACATAATTTTCCATTTTGTCACTTACTTATGAAAATCCTTATACTTAATGTACTTAAGTACCTAATATTAATATGTTACATTTGATTAAAGACATATTAGCTCAAATTTCAGTTTTTGTAGAGATTGAAATCAGATTCCCCACATTTTATTTTATGGTAGATTTGTAGCAGTTACTAAACATGCTTCTTTTTAAAAATTAGTAAAGCATAAGATTTTTAGTGAAAATCAAATTAATTATCAATAAAATAATTAAATATTATGACAAAAAATATTATGACATTTTTACCCGAAAATGGCTTCCTGTTCATGGTTTTAAATCCAGGAATAGACTCGTTTGTTTGAAATGGTTTAGAATTGGTTGTAAACTATAGATACCTATCTGGCGAACAAATATGACCATTGATTTATGAACAAGCAGCAAATTAATTGATTTTTATATTTCCAAATTTAATCTTAACTGCAAGTAGTTTCATACACAGAAAGGCTGACAATGACCTGGTGGTAAAACAAAGCTAAAGACCCCTATCACAATCCAAATCACTGTTGAAAAACGGGGATTGGTTACTCGCTTCAGCCTTCTACATACGCGTTTGGCTGAGTTGGGTTCTTGGTTTTCCTCTAGTTTCTACTCTTTCTCCACATGAATATGGCTCACTATCAGTGAAAAGATCTCCCGGAGAACTTATACGGTGGGCATGTAAATTCCTTACAAATGTTTAGGCCAATATCCTACCAGAATCTACTATGCACAGTCAATTATTTGCAATCGCTTTTAAAGTACTATATGAGTTACGTATTGTTTTGAGAATATAATGAAGTATCTACTGATTTGAATTTAAAATTGTGTTCCCTCATGCACTATTAAATTATTCTTCATTATCCGGAATAATTTTGAGTCTAATCTTTGGTTTGTTCAACAATAGCATATAAAATAATGATTTTAAAAATTGTTGTGAAAAAATAAGACGGGAATATTTTCACACTTGCTTCAAGATTCCTGAGAAAACTAAGTATATAAAAATTAGTTTTAAAAATTATTGTTTTCTTTGCAAGTGACTATAATAAAACTGAACAAAAAGGTCAAAGTTATAAAATATATTTAATAAGTAATAAATATAAAAAAAAATTAAAGAAACACTAACTTAGTTTACAATGAGTTATTTTGATATTTTTACCTTATGATAACGATATGTTATTTCAATCATGGGGGTTAAAAATAGTCAAAGAACTTCCCAAAAAATAATTCATCATATTACTTTAACAAAAGCATGATAAAGTGTACATATAACACACATGATTTAAATTTGCAAAATAAATGCTAACATTAACTTCAAAAATATGTTCATTCAACTTTTACCTGAAAATGAAGATCTTCAGTTGTTTTAAAAATAGATTAGATAAATATTTATTATTCAAATTTTTAAATTGTTCTTAAACGTAATTTGATGTCAGCATAAATATTATATCAAGCAAAAGTAATCTTTAAATAAATTATTAAAAATGTTACTGAAATTTTCCTTAAAATATGTATGAGTACAAAACAAATTAAAGTAGTATTTTTAGAAAATATATTTTAGTTTCTAAAGCTAACACAATTACTTTATCTAGTCCACTTCCAAACTTACAGATTATTAAACAAGGACATTGTTAGTATGTTCGAGTTAATATTAAAAAATTAAATTTAGAACTTACATAGAATAGTTTACTTACTTTTCACTCAATAAGTACTCTTTTGATATTTAACAGGATATATTGACAAAAATTACGGCTAACATTGTAGGAAAAAAACTTGCATTGAAAAATTAAGTAAATTAATATATTTTTAAATATAAGACCTTAATTTACAGCTTTAACCCGCTGGAGCATGCCTTCTTCAAATGTTTCGATGATAGAAAAAGATATTTACTTTCACTCGGATTGGAGAAGACAAGTAAGATATTTCACTGATTTTAGATGGTTGCTGCTCCCATTGGTTCAGTATCCCACAGGTATTTTAAGAAGCTCAAATCTTGATACTTTGAAGGCCACTAAAATCGGTTCACTTTACTATCAGCACAACAATCAATCGTGGATATAGTGCAATATGATATGTGACCTTGACATCAAGGAAGTAACAATTATCCAATCCATAAATTTGCCATACTGTCGGAAACATATTTTTGTCTTGAATAGTGAGGTAGGTGCCTCCGTTGAGCTTACCATGAATTGACATCAAGGATCCTTAACCATACCACTGGAAGCATCCTGAAATCATAATCCCACCTCCTCTCTAACATTACTGCAGTTGAAATACCTTTTGGAAAAGGACGCTTTACCAACATAAGCCAAATGCAGACGCTATCATTGTACTGATTGAGCTTGAAACTGCATTCATCAATCCAAATTACCTATTACCACTCATCTATGTCACAATTTCGGCATGTTTCACGTCTCCTTAACCGAATGCCAAGATGGAATTTTGCAAAACAATACGGGGCCAGCACATTTACACAAGCAAAATTAGCAGATGTGCTTTTAAAATTTAAAATGTACGTAATTTGAAAATAGCATTGATAATACTGTGGATAATATTTATCGAAAACAAGTCCCAGATGCTTATTGAATTCTTGTTTAAGGAAGTTATCAATTTGGAGCGATTTTCTTTAAAATTCTTTGTCCAAACAAGTATATGACAAGTATATATATATATATATATATATATATATTTATGTAAGAATGTATAATAAAATGCTATCCTGAATTTACAATTAAGTAGAGTAGAACTATTGTGCCATTTTTAAGATATTGCCTTTAAAAACAAGGAAAAATTTTACATAAATGAAATAATTTCTTTCTGTCTTAAGACAATACTACTAAATCAATAAAACTAACGAAATTAACTATGTTTTCTTTAATTTCAGTAAAAGAGTTTATTTTATTATTTAAAGAGATATCATTTAATTAACTGTGTAACAAAAATATACAAAATTGCATTATTTTATAATTTTTATTTATTGGACAAATACTAAAAATAGAGCAGCTGTGTCTTTATTAAAGTTTCCTTTCAAAGTAAGCACAAAAAATATTTTTAACTAAAAACATGTTTTGGGAAAAATTCAATTTTTCTTTTGTCATAACTGCCTATTAGTTTTCCTATTGTGCTGTAAACTTTTTCTGGAAGCAACATATTTTGACGCTTTTTACTTCTTATCCAGTTAAAATTCTTTCGCTTTAACGCTTGTATTTCATGTTTTATAAATTGGCTTTTATGTCATATTTGCGCCAATTTCTCGGTTTTTTTTCTCCCTGAACTTTGCTCATTTTATTTTTGAATTCTTTTTAAAAAAAGAAAATAAATGCAAAATGTTACACATGATTGAATTTATAGGAACATATATTTAAATAAAAATGAGTTCTTCGCCTTCAAAATTTATTACTGTAATTGTATACAATTATTTTGTATTTTTTAGAAAAATCTTTCCTAAGTAAATTTTTTTTTATTGATAAAACGCTGCTTTTCTTAAATTTAAATTGGTGTCTGTTTTAGCGGCAAGTTTTTTGTTGATGTTTAAGTATGTAATCATATATTTTTGCAAAATACAATTTCGCGTAGTTTATGCTGATTTTTATAATGTATTATATATATTTCATATACATTGTGTGTGTGTGTGTCTTATATCATTATCTATATTTTTATTTTGTAATCTACATTTTATTGATCTATATTTTAAATTAATTAATTAAAAATTGGTTTTTCACCTTCAAAATTTAATATTGATTGTATATAATTATTTGGAATTATTCAGGGAAATATTTTCTAAGAAATTCAAAAAAATGTAAAAAAAGTAAACTTATTATTGACCCAAATGCTGCTTTTCTTAAATTTAAATTAATGTTTGCTTTAGCTGCTTTAATTTTATTTATAATAACAGTGTTTTAAATATCTAATAATAGATTATTCCAAAATAGATTTTTGAGTAGCTCATGCTAATTTTTATAATGTATGTAATATGTACTTTTTATAATATATCATACCATATCTTAATCTATATTTTAATAATCTAACCATGTTTCGAGTATTTAGAATATTAATTTAAATCTGTAAAACCGTTTACTTTGCATAGTATATGTTGTTACAAGCGCTGTATTTCTCATTTCATAAATAGGCATGATATTTGTATCAAATATTCTAATTTTTCTAATGTTTTTGAAGATTTTTTTTATTATTCAAATTAGTAATAAGTGATGAGACCTTGGCCAGTCAAATATAAAGATTCTGATATGATCTCAGTCATTTTAAAAAATTTTAAATTTTGATTTTGTGCTTTTGCATGCAATTTTGTCAAGTTGTCTGTTTTGTAGTTTTCTGAGTTGGCTTCTTTTTGACAATTGAGTTAAAAGCTAAATAATTAGCACTCTTATTTTCGATTTAATAGTTCATGGAATCGATTTCCACCTTAAATATGGATGTTTGTAGTGTTTTTCAGTCCATTTTAATGAGAAGGTCCAGGACTAATTATCTTTTCTAAGCAAGACATGACTGTTGATCGACAAATATCGGTTGTGAGAGGTAGATATACCCTACTTTACCTTGTAAATCATTGAGTGCTCTGGATGGATTATCTTTGAAAACTCTTCTAAAAAGTCAACAGCTGATAGACATTCAAATGTCTTACAAAGAACTATGGTACTTCGACTCACTGTTTCATTAGAAATTCAATTAAGCGAATTAAAAATATTAAGCTATTCTTAATTTTTTTAAATTATTTCATTCTTTTAATTATAACATTTAATTTATTTGCGATACATTAACCTAGTAATACTGAGACTGACAAATTTAGTTAAAAGTGTAGTTAAACTTTAAATTTATTTTCTTAAATTTACGGGAATTACATTATGTTGAACAGTTTTTAAACGACATACATTAAAGCAACTTTTGCGCTCCCAAATTAGACTTTAAGTACTGAAATTAGCATTGAACACAGAAGTATGCAAACTAAAAATTCGCAGTGCTTCTTTTTTAATCAGAAAATGAATAAATTTTTGCTACTAAATAGGAAATTAATTTTTTAAGGCTAAAGATGTTTCATACCTATTTTGCAGAAGTAATTGTTTACTAATTTATCAATGCGTTCAAAATGGTGTCCTATTATGTCCAATAGTATTATATCAAGAAACATTTACGGACAACAAAATATTTTTTATTGTATTGGCGAATATTCTGTTTATTAAAATTTTATACAACAATGTGACCAACGTTAACACCTGTGATCTTCTACGATATACACTAATTTAGTAAGCCCTGTTCTCAGCAAGGCTTGCTGTAAACTAGTGATCGGACACTTCTCTTTGGAGAATAAATTTCCAGGTTCGATTCAAGCGACAACAAAACAAGAGGATTAGGATGTTGCTAAACTGCCTTAAACTTGCACGTCTGTTAGGTTTGGCGCTTTTCAGTTTTCAGTTATTTCTTTCTTGTAACACGTGAATACTGCCTACTGTCCATGAAAACAGGATAGCAAAAATGTAGTGAATATTACAAAGTAATGCAGCTTTTAGCTTTTATGTTTTTAGCAATGCGGGGTGTTAAAAAATATCAGCATTTAGTGCTCATCACGAAGTAGTCATCTTCAGAACAAAACGTCCCAGAGTTTTGATTGATATTGTGTTTCTGCAATTGAATGCACGTGTATCGTGATAAGAGCATTGTAGGTTTTGTTAAAATATTTTTTTTTTAGTTATCATAATGTATTTGTATCGATATTTGGTGGCTATAAAATCTCAATAGTAATTCTCTTCTTACCATTTCAGCAGTGGAACTTTGAAAACACATGAAAGCAATATGAAATATTGTGCATCATGCGCACCATCAAAATTTGAATCAATCCTTGTCATGTCATATCGCAGCGGGATTTGGTTTCATAGGATTTATATATATATATATATATATATATATATATATATATATATATATATATATATATATATATATATATATATATATATGTCTGTACATATACATGTAGTATATATATAATTATGTGTCTGTATACATTCTAAATTCAAGATTTTTTTACTTTCAAAATTTAACGCTTAACGCATCAGTGTGTCAACAAAAAATGAAACCATAACAAAACATTTTCTTTAATGCAAATATTACAACAAAAGTATCTGGGTCGCCTCTCCGTCTTCTTTTTAACTCCGTAGGAAGCAAAATGATCTCTTTTTTATATAGCGTGCATATTCTTTTGCTAACAACATTAAAATAACCGTTACATAAAGCATACAGCTAATTTTATAGGACCTCAGACAAAAGCCTCGCGGGTGCATTACTAATACGCCAACCTCTTCCCTGCCCATGTCAAGCCGTAATTTCTTAAGACGCAAACGCCCGGAATCATATTACGTTAGAAAGCTATTAAATCTCTGCTCCGTGCCTTTCTACGTAAGCCACCATGGTCGGTGGCGTGGAAGGATTTTATTTATTTTCTTCTGGTGTTGCAGGGGCTTGTTGCTGGAGCTTAACTACTCAGGGGGCGTCAGAAGGTGGAATGTTGCTCGGTAATCTCGTCAGAGGTGAATGATTTGGTAATTAATTTTGAGAAAAAGAAGTAGTGCAAGGGTAATTCCATATATTAACGTCCTTTTTTTGGCCCTCCACAGCTGCTTTCAAGCAAGCCAGCGAATAAATTCTGAATCTCTCGTTTTATTTTTCTTAATAACGTCGTGCACTCATTTTTTTTTTTTTTTTACATGAAATATCCCGTGCAGCAGTGTGATAGATTAATGCGCATGAATTTATCTTGTCAACATGTCCCGGTGTCACTCAAAGAGGATTACATGGAATGTTGATTTTACCCGTATATCTTGAAATGAAATTTGTTACAGAGAAATATGAAAAAAAAATTGAAAATCATGAAAAAAATGGTTTAATTTTAAGGTAGTTATGAAACGAACGGGTAAATAAATTAAAATTTAATATACGAAATCAGAAGCTATAAGTACAATCACTGTAATTGTAATTATCCAAAATACGTTGAAGTAACTGAATACTGTTTAAATGCAATATTCGTTATATATATAAAAATAATTATGTTACATGAATCTTCTTAGTTTTTTTATGTAAATATTTGCCGTACCTTAGTGACACTATATCAGAATTTCCAAATCTACTTCTACCATTAGTTCATAAAACTAGAATTCACAGGCTTTCATGAAAAAATTGCATTTCAAATAGTAAGTTTACATGCGAAATAGTAAGTTTACAGGCCAGTAAATTTTCTTAAGTTGTGAAGAGCGGGAAAAAGCAATAATTCCCTGCCTTAAAGATCTGATTTAAGTATAGCACAACATATGAATTTTGATGTCTGTAATGATTGATATTCAACTAATGTATAACTGCATAGAGAAATAAAGGCAATTTTTTTTTATTTCTATAACAAAATGTTAGTTTTAAATGAATAATCTTTTTATATAATTTTAATTTTAAAAATGATTCCTGTATTAAGTGTTTTGAAAGCATTCTACAAAATAGAGATGAGAATTATTACAAAAAAATAAATCATTTTTTCTCCTAACATAATAATTTTTTTCGTGTAACTATCTCGAGAGCTAATGTATTAAACGTAATATTATTTCACTATTTCATGGCTTTGAATTAAAATTTCCTTAAATTTTAATAATAAAATGCTAATAATGTTTTAGAAATTCATTTGAAATCATTAAATTTGAGACAAATAAGTTAGATTTTTTTTTTTTTTTTTACTTTTTTACTTTCATATTTCTTGTTATTGACATGTTCAAATAGAAATATCTATTCTTATCCCTAACAGAGATCTAAATTATTGTATCATTAAAAAAAATAATAATTTCTTCAATTCAATATTATTTTTATTTATCTTGATACTACGAAATTTATTCTAAATTTTAGTTATATCAGTCAATTAGGAAATTAATTTGAAATATTTCGTATATTAAATTATTTAATTTAAATGTATCTTTATTTATCTTGATATTATCAAATGCGTTCTAAAATTTATTTATATCAGTCAATTAGGAAAGGATTTTTAAAAAAAAATGGATAAGGCATTTTTAATTATCTAGTTAAAATATTTACCCACTCATAAATTCTATTAAAATAGTTAAAAACCTGTTGACTTAATTAACAAGAATTCTGCTTTCGGTTTAGTATTTAATGCTTTAATTTAAATCAGTAAATATTAAATTTAGAATTTAACTTAGAGAGGGTATCTCCCACGTATTCGTAACTGTATGTAATTTTAATTTCCAAATAATTATAATATACATTTAAGAATAGAATCTTAATAATTTACAGACAAAAATAGTATTAAAAATTATGAATTGAATGCATTACTAGAGCAAATAAATTAAAATTTTATCTTTTTATTTCAAATGCTTAGTTTATATGTTCTTGTTCATATGACCAAGATTTTATTTTGAATTTGTGAGGTAGTTGAATAAGGATATAAAAATTTAAAATAAACTACAAATCATTATTAATATTCACATCGCAGATGGTGATCGAACTCATGAACAATTTAGACGAAGACTCAAATGATATCCATTCAACTACCTGAATGGCTGAGAAATATTGATACAGTTTTGGAAAAATAATCGTATATTTCTAGTTTTAATGGAACTTTTGTTCCTAATATGATATTTAACGTGGGAATTTAAATTAGAAATTTTTATATTTTGAACGGCAAGTTGAAATTGACATTTTTAATGTAAATAAATAACTTTCTTTTACATTTCAAAGTAATTAGAATGACTATTTGTGCATGATTCGGTCCTTTTTACCAATTTTTCATTTGTTTTTAATTTAACTGAATTTCATAGAAACATTTTAACAATAAGACTTAAAAATATAGTTATGTCAAATAATGGGCACTGTTTTTTTTTACTGATTAATAACATGAGGACATTTCTATGGGAATTAATTCTTTGTTAATTATATTTTCTTTCCGTATAAATCCACAGAAAATACCTTAAGATAATTATGAAATTACCAGTTGTGTTTAGAATTGCACCTCCTAAAGGAGAAAAGTGGACAAATGAGAGTTGTTGCCATCATAGCTTAGGTAAAGTTTATCACCATGAATTATAAATTGAAGCTCTCTCCTGGACATTTTCTAATCGTGTTACGATTTTAATATCCCACCTCCGACGTTTATTAGATTATCCGGAGACAGAAAGCAGAGTTGGCTTTTTCGCAAAACGCGGTAAAAATTATCTTTTTCGCAGCAAAATATTATATTTTCCTGTCACAAGCAGAGACTTGTTAGGCTGATCGCCATGAAAGCAGACATGGCTTACGTTATTGGTTAATGGTACGGAATGCCAGAAATTTGGCTCAGAGCCACGTGTCTCGACTATAATGAAGAACGACAAATCTTGGAAAGACGAGTCAATGCAACTTTGTCTCTTTTACGACCCGCGGGGAAAATACCTCTCCCGCTTTTCAGAAAGGTGACAAAATTGTATTTTGCAAAGCTTCTATTGGATTGTGTGAATTTGTCTCAGAAACGGAACTAAAAAAAATCACCATCAGAGAACTAAAGATTCATTCAAATATTTTGATGAAAATAATGTTTATTGTCAAAACATTTTGATCATCTTCTTTCACTAAAAATATGATTTTAATGATGACTTCCTGCACTATTAAGCCATTAAGAAATTTTGTTACTCTGAGGTATTCGAATTTTAGTATTTAGAAATTTATTTAGGATACAGTAACTAATTCAAGTACGGGGAAAAACAAGACTAATCGCCATTGTGCAAACAATGGTTTTATTTTTTTATTCCTCAGTCAAACTGTTAAAACTGAAAAATTAAATTAAAGGTAGATATTTATCATCATTTATAAATATTTTATAATCGTAGGTAAATATATATTTTTATTATTATTAATATTATTAGCTATTCCTTTATTGTTTATCATATAACGAGTAGCTTAGGTGGGGAAGGAGGGAATACTTAAGTTTATGAATATTTAAAGATATATTTAAAATAAGGATTACTATACAAACATCTTTTAGCTAACTCTTTCATAGCGAGCTCTTTCACACACACTCTCTTCTCAATTACATATGCATATCTGTTACATATTAACTACTACCATCTAGTGGCCACTTATTATTTTTTAAGTATTACTACAGTTTATGTTAACCCTACACACACACACACACACACACACACACACACACACACACACACCCACACACACACACACACACACACACACACACACATATATATATATATATATATATGTATGATTATGCTGTAAATGTAAAGGTACATAATTATATATGATCATTCATCTATTAAATAGTTTGAACATTTATTAAAGAAACATTTAACAATGATAGAATTTTACGTTTAACTTTCGATTGTGGCTTGTGAAGTCTAAGATTTATTGCTCTTTAAGGAAAAGATGTATAGCAGACAAATTTGAAATTAAAATTTAGAAGGCAATTTTTTTTGCGGAATTTACAAAATGAATTTAAAGACAGTTTGAATGTATATTATAGATATACGTGTTCTTAATTCAGTACATACATATAATTAAAGTACCTTCTAGTTACTGAATATCAAATAATGAACTACTTTATACTATAAATTCTAAAAAAGTATAAAGTCTACAAAGATATATGAAAGTCAGGAAAATATGCAAAATGGTTACTTCTATATTTAGACTTTAATTAATTTATCTATTGAATTTTTAATTTTTTAAAATTAAATAACATTAAATTTAAAAATATGAAGAAAATGTAAATTTTTATGGTGGCTCACTTATCATGTAATATTAAAATTTTTGTGCGATCAATCGCTCCACATGAAGTTGTTTCAATTTTTAATTCAAATATAAAAAAACAGTACTTCAAATATAATTTAAAAGCGTCCTGAAAAGTATTTGTTATCTCCAAATTTAAAATTTTCTTTGTATAACATATTTGATAAACTTTCTGAAAATGCTTTTAAAAGCAATTTACTTGTAAAAAAACAGATAGAATAATATAGGCATCATTTAGGAAAATTATCACCAAAGTCAAATTTGCGTTAGAAAGATCACTCAAATTAGTTGTATACATATTTCATTTAAAAAAGGAATTTATGGATTTATTTAAAAACCAAATTTAGTTTATATACACCAGGCAAATTAATTGTTTTAATCCAGGACCCAAATTTTTTCTATATTTATTAGTTGAGCATTTTTAAAATATCATATAATTGTACAATATCATTATACGATAATTATCTTAACGGAAAAAATATATGGCAATACTGACGTAAATGTTTTCCTTGTGTATTGCTAAAAAATGTTTAGAAGGTCTTAGAGACAGTTAAAAAATATCACAAATATTTTATTTATATTTTATAAATTAAATAACAATTATTTGTTGACAAATTGCATTTCAATGCCAAAGTTTATTTCTGATCGAAACTACTTAGCAATCTATTCGATGATCGATTTTTTGAATATAATGGAACAGTAGAAAGTCAATTTATGAATGTAAATTACGAAGAAATTCTTAGAGTTGTTAACCCATCATAAAATTCAAAAAATAAGCTGTTGAACATTAAACAAAATAATTTGAGTTCCTCAGTTAATGTGAACTCTAAAATGAATTTCTTTAAAATTCAAAGTTAGTTTAAGGGCATGCAAAAACATATTTAAATTCATATCTTCTAAATTTTCCTTGCATGCACATTTTGTTATATTTTTTAAACAATTTATGAATACAATTTTAGAGATAAGTTAAGTTCTTAGTGTAATTCTCTCATCCTATGATTCAAATATCCAGCTGCTGAACATCAAACAATGAAATAATTTCTCTCATCTCTAAATTTAATATGAAATCTAAAAATGCATCTTCAAAAGTCAAAGTTAAATGGAAGACATCATGCAAGCCAATTTAAGTGTTATATCCAGCGCAAATGCCTTTTAGTAGATATCAAAAGATGATTCGCCGAGGGCTGAGCTTCCTGATTTCTTTGAGAAAAGTTAGTGGATCAGAGAACTTCCACTAATCAAACGGTATGTACTTTAATCTTAATATCTCAGGGCGAGCAATGAAGATGCTTTAATTTATGGAAAGTTCCGCGGCGAATTATAACAGTAGGGTAAATATCGATGGGGAAAGCGTGAAAGTATTTAACGACTTAAGTAATTTGGCTCTTCTGGAAAATGCCTTGGCCCCAAAGGGAGAGGACACAACCAAAAGAGAATCGTTTTGGTTGGGGAAAGAGAAACGAGCTGCTTGAAAGATAACATGCCGAGCTTAAGTTTGGTTTTGGGGCCGCGGGTGAATTTTGAAGCAACTTCTACAGATAACGGGTTATGAAAGAAAGAATTGAAGCGTAACCCGGGAATTCGAAACCTAGAGTTGTGTGCTTTAAAATATGTGCCCATAATGCCTTTGGTGAGGAAATACATCCCTGTTTATAAAATATCGTTGATATAGTCTGTGGAATAGTTCGTTGCTAAATTATTTCGTTCATTGTGGGAAAGTATTCCTTAGTGTGAAATACATATTTTGAATCCCTTTCAGTGTTAGTGAATTTAAATTTCAGGTTAGCTAATTAGGGAATGATGACGTCATTCGAAAATTTATAATGAGTAATGGAATAATTCGAGTTTTTTTTTCTCGTATTTCAAATCTATAAAGAAAAGTGAAAAAAGAAATTGGTAAGATAAATAAAAAAATTTAATTAACTATGGTGTTTTAAATAATAGTTTCAGACAGGTTTATTTCTACAACGAGAAGATGAGCATTTTTAATGAGATTTAAAATTAAAAAAATAATAATGATTACTTAAAAGAATGATGCACTTGCTTCGCCAATAAATATCAAGGATAAAAAAATTATATAAAATGAAATTCAATTTCATAGAAAAAACGTTTCAATGAAATAATACTCTAAGTTTGTTGTGAGGATTATTAGAAATAAATTATAATTAATTAAGTTTTTGAATATAATATTGAAATGTTAGAATACACAACAGAAAAAATAATAAGAGTATTTAATTGTATTTTATACGAATGTGTGAAATTAAAATTATGATATTTCTTTCTAAACATTCGTAATGTCTACCTTGTTAAACACATTGAAATGTTTTATCAAGAAGTAAGACTTCACTTTTCCTATTGAATAGATTTAATTTTGATCAAAACCATTGTAAAGGTAGACTAGTTTTTAAACTTTTTTTTTGATGTACAAGGTTTGGTATTTGATCTACAAACTTATATTAATGAAGTTAATTGCATGGAACGTACATTTACAATATCTAAGGTAATAGATTCATTCACCTTGACATCTGGAAGTAGAAAATGTTGCAACCACTATCATTTATAAGGTTTTCTGAATATTCAATTCAAATAAACTTTCATAGAAACTTCTCCTTGATGATTTGGGGTATTTACATGGTGCAAGTAAGGAGATTCGGAAAAATCGTAATAATCCATCTTTTCCATATTAAATATTGCATTCAATAACATAGCATTTTAGTATAAAATTTTCAATTTAAAACACATTAAAATTTAAAAAAAATTAAAAATAAGATAACTGAACTATAGCTTTACATATTTGTTATCTATCCAATTGTTGTCTTACCTAAACTTGTAAGAAAATAAACTTAATGAAATTATACCAGAGAGTGTAATAGTTAATCTGTGGTGCTATAATCCTATTTATCAATGATACATTAACTGTAAATTTGGTATATTAAAACAAAAGAAAAGAAAATACATAAAATAATGAAAGAATCTTGATGATTTTTATCATATCTTGCAAAATTTTACTTGATTTAATATGAAAATAAACAATATATCGAAAGATTACAACAAAACTCTATTAGATTTTCCACAGTTAATGTAAGACTACCAGTTCTTTTTCAGGCACATACATTTTTAATAAGTTTCTTGGTATATATTCCTGGTTTGTAAACTACTCCCAAAAAATTTAAGCTTGGACGTACACTTCAACGTCTTCACCGCTCTTTTGACGATGACAGATTGACGATGATTGATGATCTCGTTGTAATCACTCTCACTATTTTCAGTACTCTAAATGTTTACAAGCAAAACAATTTCGTCATCATCTACTTGATGTCAATAAAGACAAGAAAACTTTTTTCCCTAGCATTTTATTTGGAGGGAAGATACAAGATAAGCTTTTAAAAACAACGTGTACAATGGTACTTTATGAATTACTTAATTAGATTAGAAAATGTTTCTCTTTTCAGAAACAGTGATCATGTCTTGAAGCACTTAAGTTCACTTTAATTTTATCAACTGATTCTACAAAATTTTACATAAAACTGACAAACTCTAATATAATTAATTAAATCTGAATTTAATAATAAAGTGTATGTATTATTTTATAACTCTTTTCACACTATTTAATAATTCAAGTTGTATATAGCAATTTAAATGAAATTTATAATTTATTTAAATGTTTTAGTAAGAGATGTAACATATTTATAGGCTGGTTTATTAATTATTTTTTTCTGCCTATACAAATTTAAGAATAGAGATTTAAGCGGTATGTTCTTCAAAAATATTTTGTAAAAATAGAAGCAAAAATAAATTGATTTGTTTAACTATAAGCTTGCTTTAAAAAACAACCGAAATTATGTTTAAATTATGCTTACATTAGAAATCAATCTTTAAATTTAGAATATATAATATGTAGTTAAATTATATGAAGCAAATTGTTAATCTTACATTTTGAATTCAATTAAATAAAATGAGTTAAAATTTCAAACACATATATTAAGTGAAATTCCAGCTTATAAAAATTATCTTAGTAATTCGAAATGTATTGAAATATCCTAAATTAGTTTACTTTATTTCAATAACAGTTACTTTATTTCAATACGTCTATTTAACATATATTATATCTTATATTTATAAAATAATTAGAATGGATAGTAAATATTTCTACAATAAATCTTATAAGATTGTATTTCTTAATAAATATCATTACCTATAAACAAATTTAATATTAACTATAAGCAAATTTTAAAATAGAATATAAGCCAAAAGAAAATTCAATAAAAATAAATCATCTTAGGCAACATTTTTTATCAATATAATTTATTCAAAATACTTATTTATTTTGAAAAGTAATAAAATTTTAGATTGATAATTTAAATATGCACAAGTGACACTTAAAATTTAAAATTATTTTGTCAAATTTAAATCATTCTTGCATTATAATTTTCTTCTTGCATAAAAGTTTAAAAAGTAAATAACACTAGTAAATTATCGAAAGTATTGATTAATCAAATATAGGAATTCACGTATTTAAATATGATTTTTATCATTATCGAATTACTTATTTGCATTTTTTGCTAGTTAAATTTTCAAATAATTATGTCCAATTAAAACCATTTCCTGCTTTATAACTTTTTTCAGTTTTTTTTATTGCTTTATAACTTTTTTCAGTTTTTATATGATAGAAAAAAGCATTTTTAGATAAGGGTCTTAAAAACGATCAAAACATTCTAATTCTCTGAAATGTTAATTGTGAGACCCTTGTGGAATTGTTAAAAAATAACTGTGAACTTTTCAAAACTATTTTGTGCAAAAATTAAGAGGTGAAAAAATAACGAGTATTATAATCATTGATGTGTAACATGATATAGGCAATGCTAATTTTTTTTCAACAGATTTTAAGGAAATTTGAGAGCCTAGAAATTTTTTCATTAATAATCATAAACATGTATTTCATTGATAATCATAAAATATATAAACATTTTTTTTTTAATTTCTCCAAAAATATTATTCAAAAATTAATGAATTTAAAATATTTCATGAACGAATGAAAATAAAAATTAAATCTTTTATATGAAAATAAAGGTTTTTCATCTTAAAAAGTTTTTTATCATTTTAATATTTAAATAATTTTCAAATTACATAGTTAGTTAATATTTCATTAAAAGATATTATAAAGGTAGATACGAAAAGAAAACTAAATAGAAATAAAAAGAAAGTATTATATTCAACTAAATTTAAATTTTGTTTTAAAGTTAGAATTAGGTAAAAGCAAATAGCCAACAATTTGTTTTATCTATGTAATCGACTTAAAGTAATTAATTAAGTGAATTGAATATCAATTATTTTTTTATTAAAAATTCTTCTTGAATTATAATTGATTTCGTTGGGCCATAAGCATTACAGAATATCAAATAGTTTAATCAAAATCATAATTTAATTAAATTACTGTCAACATTTACTAGAGTGATAAATTAAGTATATTGTAATTAAGAAATTTTGATTTATAAACTTTGGAAAAACAACTTGTCATATATTTTTATAAGAAAATAATTTTTTAAAATTTTTTTATTTAATCATTTGTCAAGTTTTTGTTCAGATTATTTTAGAATTCAAGGATATTAATTTTGAAACTTAAGTTAAATACATTACCTTTTTAAATCCGTGTAATAAATATTCCTTTGCCTAAGTTTGTACTTAATAAACTGAAAATTTTATTTTTTGTTTTATTATATACATATGTTTTAAAAATTTGTGAAAACCTTTAATGTAAACTTAATTGAGAATGTCTTTAACTGAGTGACCTTAATTGAGAATTTTAATAATAATAATTTTTATTAAAAAAATGTGGGACAGTCAAATAACCATTCTAAAATACCTCGCGTTCTATTTTGAAATAAATATCTTTATTTTTATAGCCAGAACATATA
>JAPDSC010004412.1:110375-120650 GCA_026290005.1 Latrodectus geometricus | reverse complement strand
AATCTGAAGATATGTTGCTCATCCATAAATTTCGACAAATAAGCCTACAACTCTCCGAAATTTCCCTTCAAGACTTCTTGAATTTGATTTCATATGCAATTATTTCGCAAGAGATGTTGGATGATTAAATATTTCAGAGCATAATAAATAGGATTGAAAAAGAACATGAAAAATCAAAAATGAAAAAATGACTTAGTTCGTTCAAATAAGACAGTCTGCAGAACAAGTAAATGGTTGAGTTACAAGATTTAGCTAGCTTTTGAGGAAAACAATAAAATCGTCATGATCGAGAAAAATGTGGTTTTGAAGTAGAAAAAATAGTTATTTTATCTGATATTTCCTCAATAAATTAACACAAGGAGTTGATTTTAAATATGTATTTTATTTTCCATACATATATTTATGTAATGCACTCTAAACAATATTTACTAGTACTTTACTTATAAATGTAAAGCAGTTTGACAATATTTTTTTTTAATTTACGAACTTTCGATTAAAGGACAATTTTACCGATTCCTACTTGTTCGTAAAAACAAGCGTCTATCACATTTTAGCTAAGTATGTAATATTAAGTTGGAAAGAAAAAACAATATTCTTATTTGCACTTCCAAGCTTTGTTTAACACATTTCATATTAGCTTTGCTATAAAAATTAAACAATGAGTCAGTTAATATTTTATTTATTATTTATTGAGAACACAAAATTGCTTAAAAATAGTTCCTTTTAATTTTGTATTTTTGTTGAAATGCAACAAGTGATATATTCTAAAAATTGTTTATTCAAAATTATGACAGTTTGTGTGTGTTTTTCTTTTATGATTTCGTAAGTAATGTTTTATTTTTAGTTTGTTTTTTATTGAAATTATTTTTCTATATATAACCATAAACTCAGACACATTCATTACTGACCTTGGAGCTTATAAGAAGGATGATTAAAAGATAAATATCAGAAATGAATTCCTCGATATTTCAATTTTATTTACGATTTGTTACATTATTGGCATACACGGATGGACACTTTCTTAAAAATCATCATTTTTAAGGCTATTAAAAGTTTTAAAAAGGAGGACTTTATTTTGTGTGAAGAAATTAAGGCAACAATGACTTAAAAAATAATAATTTTTAATTTGGACGAACTCCTTGTTAGTAGCAAACTCTATATAGAATATTCAAAGTTCGTTGAAAACATTTTTGTTGGCGACTATTGATAAAAGCCTCAAAAAAGAATTAGGGGAAAAAAACTAAAGAAAACGTCAAGATGAAAAATAGCAAAACAAAGACAGCATGAACTGGAATTGGTAAGAATAAATGCAGGATACATTTCTGGTGTGGAAAACGAAACCACAAAATCAGGTATAGTTAAAATGAAATTTAGCCTACCTAAATTACAATTAAACCAATTTTAAGTATATTTAAGGGATTGGTTACCGTTTCGGAGCCAATTCGAGTATGTTCATAATGATGTAGATATAGAATCTGAAAATAAGTTTCAGTATCTGAAACACACACACACAGGCTACTGTTTGTGAATCGCGTACTAGAGAAGTGGTAGAAAGTTTTTCACTAATCGATGCCAATTACAAATAAATAAATAAATAAATAAATAAATAAATAAATAAAATAAAATAAAATAAATATTTAAAATCTCGTTTTGGACAAAATGGTTTGTTAATTGAATTTTATGTCCGTGATTTTTTAAAACTGGTCATAAAAATTTCGAAATTATTCGATAAAATAGTATGCACTTAACGAAAACTTGGAATCAAAAATTCGGGGTTTAGAGACTTTTGGAGTAACAATTGCTGCTTAATTACAGGCTCTGGTTGAGTCACGTTTGCCGGAAGAAATACTGGGGACATGGCAAACGCAAAGAAGCTCTAACATAAACCACAGTAGTGAGCTACAGGATAGGTTGCCTGGCCTGTTAAAAAGTTTAATATCTGAAGAAGAACCCGAGTATAGAATGTGTGTGACGATGCGAGATTCTGAAATGATAAAAAGAATTTCTTACTCCTATCGTTTTAGAAGTAAGACGTTTGTACCTAGGGAGATCAAAAATAAAATGTCAACAGTTTCTAGCCTTAATGCCTTTCTAGCATTTAGTAATGCGATTATCCAAGAAACTAATATGTATACAAAACACTTAAAAAAAAAAAAAAAAAACCATGCATATTTTGTGGTAAAGCTCATTCAAGTGCAGACTGTTTTATTCGCTAAGAAAAAGAGCTTGGAGGACAAGCAAAATGTTTTTAGGGGAAAATTGTGTTTTCCCATGTAAAACTTCATATATTTTGAAGAACGTTCCAGAAGGTATGAAATATCTAGTTTGTTTCCAAGAAACTATTAAACATTCGCTGTTTAGTAGTTAGTAAATTTTACTTTTAATTTTAAAGTATTGAATCAAGCCATTATTTGTGAAAACCTTCAATCAATAAAGAACGGTGGATGATTTAAAAAAATTGGACTCCAGTTTAACTGATATAAACTCAACTTGTGGCTCCATTCAAGTCCTAATTAGTGCAGATATTATTAACAGGCTTTAAACATGTAAGTGAAGAATATTGTCATCAGGTTTGTTTCAGTTGAGACTCAGGTTTGTTGGACATTGATGGGTGAAGTTTTAAAAAAACAATCACTGAGCATGCAAATTTGGTAATGATAGTTATGTCAATGCTTGTTAATGAAGCTTATGTGTAACTGGTTTGATGCTTTTAATTTAAAATGGCTTTAAAAACTCCATCGCTTAGAAATCACAATAGTAAATTGATCACCAAATCAAAAGTTTTCGGGTTCCTAAGGTGGTAAGAAAAATTATACAAAATATTAAACATTTTTCAATATATGAGAGTAGTTTTTGGAGTTAAGTACATCCTATTTCTTTTTGGAGCTGTGATAGAGCATCATATAAATAATTATGAGCTTATTAATGTTGAATTCAAGAATAAACTTCTAAGGAGTTTTTGTGTCGACCATTTAGTAACAAGTGCTAATAATCAAGAAGTATAAAAAAAATTGTTTCTAACTACACTTTTATAATGAAAAAAAGGAGTTTTGATTTAAGAGTTTGGAAAAATTCTGAAAAAGCTCCGAATGGTATGAGAGAAGAAGAGATCTGAAATTTCTATGCTTAGGTTGACATCGAAAAGTAAAAGAGATGTATTAAATGTTAACATGAGGAGGATGAATGTATTGCTTTTAGAAAATTAACAATTATGATAATCTTATTGATTGTATATAAAATTTATGGCCCCACATTGTTATAACATCTTCAGTTTTGAATTTTCCGACATTGATTTTATAAGAAGCTTGAAGTTTGTGCTGAGACGAAGATAGTTTGAACAGTCTAAAACAACAATTTTTCTAATGGTTTGATGAACGTAAGAGCTTGGAGAAATACATATACTTAGATGGATTCAAGTAGATTTCATTACTTTAACTGGATTCATTTTACATTTTGTGATGCTAGAAAGACGCTTAATTTTAAGAATAACTGTCGAAAGCCTATAATTAACTGTAAAAACTCTGACAGAAGAATTAGCTGTAAAAACTCGAAGAAACCGAAGTGTGTTTTATACGGATGATTCAAAAAGATTCTTTCATAGTACACGAAAAAGGCATATTGAGATTGAAAATAAAATTAGTTTATAGAAAAAATTATAGAAAAAAACACGAAAACTTTATAAAACCTGTTCTTTGCTTTCCTAATTTGTGGATAAACTAATTTTATACATTCATGAAAAAAATGTCACGATGGCGTGAAAGAACAATGTTGTGTACTAAGTGGAAGAGAAACAATTCATGTAGTTTCGTCAAAATGTGACATCTGCAAGAGACTTAATTCGAAAAATATTGAAGTTTCTCATGGTGCACTTTAGAGAACAAAATTAATGCTGTTAGGTTTCATAGAGATTAATATGGTAGAGCTCCGCTGTGTTTAGAGATCAAAAGTAAATTACAAAATCAAAAGTAAGAAGTTGAGTGCTATGCTCCCATGCGCTATCTACAGAACAATTCGTTTCAAACTAGTCTCTTTAGGTTCAACTGAGGAATTTTTGATGGCTTTTGGAAGGTTCGAAGCCCACAGAGGATGATACCTGAATGGAATCCTAGAAATAATAACTGTACATAATTGGCTGCTACAATATAGGTTCGATGAATTCCATGCACTATTTCAGCCACTTGAATTACATTTTCACATTTAACAGATAAAACTAAAATATGTATCGAATTTTTTTTTGTTGTTGATTTCCCTTTTTAACACCATGTAACTCACTACTAAATGGAATAAAATGAAAGCCCCCCCCCCAAAAAAAAAGAAATGCTTTTACTGCGAAACGTCATCTTTCCAACGTGCATAAATCTGAAATTGTTAGCTCAGTACTTTAGTACTTTACTCATATTTAGGAGACATCGATCAATATAATCATCTGCGAAGAAACAATGACTTTCTTTTTCCCCAAACTAATATATTAAGAAATGATCTGATGCAAGGTAAAATATTATAAAATTATTTTAAATCTAGAAAACTAATTGGATTTTAGCAATGTTCTCTATGTTTACTCTCATATACCTGTAAACTATTTGAAATTCAAACTTGACTTAACAGTTTGTGAAAAAAAAAAAAAGTGAAGGTCGTATGGGTGTACTGTATGGTAGTGAAATAAAGACCAATAAAGAAGTCTTATAAATGAAATTTAACAATACTTGCAATTTTTAATCAAAATAAAATACATTTTATAAAGTTTCTTTATATAGTATATTACGGTATAAAAAAAACACATGCTTATTGGAAACAAAAAAAAAATGCGTGCATTGTTCATCTGATTTTGATATTTTATTCTCAATAATAATATTGAGTATGATTTACAATTTTGTTCACTTCATTATAGTTACCATTGTGATTCACAATGAATCGTGTATAAATAGTACACACAAATGATCCAATATAGAGAGCCCACATTCTAATTCCGTGCTTCTAAGCGCAGCAATATCTATTTAATTCAATATATTATAATAGTTTTATTCTTGTAGAATCAATATTTACGTTATAAATCAATTGTAAGATGAATAATTATGCACAAGCGGGTGGTTCTATTCATAACAGAAAATATTGTTCCAGTGGTTACAAATTAATGTCATTTAAAATAACACTATATTTATTTTCATTCAAAATATTGAAATGCTATTTTTCACGTTCAGCAAATATATTAGATATTTTAAAAGCGCAGGAAGAAAATTTTAATTATAGATCATAAACCTTTATAACCAATATAAATTTTAATATTTTAACAAACAAACGTATATTTTGAAGTAATTATAATATTCCATGGATATTATATATTTGAATTTATAATTATTTTACAACTACTTCAATTGAATATTTATAGATAAAATAAATTATTCGCTCGCTCGTGTTTTACTAAATTTTTTTAAGTAAAAAGAAATTATGATTAATTGGGTAAATAAAAAAAAAATATCAGAAGCACATTTTTTCTAAATATAAAATGTTTTAATCAAATTAAATATATCGTTAAATCAATGCTTTATTTGACAATGTGAACACTCCAGAATTAAATAACTTTATATATAATATATATATATTACATAATGCATTATATATAATGCTTAAAAACATTTTCGGATTTTGGATAAATTTAAATTGAATATTACATAAAAAATAATGAATGACATGTTGTAGTAAAAAAGACATGGCAAATGATTTGCATATACTTACAAATATTCAATGATTTGTTTTCAAACGTAGTATTGTTCATGGAAAACTCAGTTTGTGATGTGCTCATGTATACTGTTTACTGTGTACATGAGCACATCACATCCCAGTTCATTTTTGCATGCGTTCAGCAATAATAAGTTACTTAGAAGTATTGATGTTGTTGTTCACATGATAATGTTTGTATAAAGTCTGTATATTTTCAGTGCCCTTTGAGATATGTCATCTAAATGTGATTTTAACAATCTGGTGACAGCTTAGACCCTGATGTATCATAATAAAACAAACAACTTCATAAAAAAAATTAATTTTTCTTTTTTTTGATATTATTAACTTCGGCAGTTTTAATTTCTCATTACGTGAACTTTGTAACTTCTTTCAGATTCGCTTTGTGAAAAGGTTTAAAACAGTTTTCATGTAGATTTTTAGGTCTTGTGCGAACCTCCGACTGCTAACATGCTGTCAAGTTTTATAATTTTTGATATTTTATAGACATTCTCGACTATGTTGTATCCATGCGAGGTGCATCTTAAGCATCCAAATACACAAACGGAATCGACGAAACCAAAATTGTGCGTAACTGGTTGTTACAGTCATATATAGGACGATAAACACCTTTCACAATTTTAGCCACCTGTTTAGCATTTTCGCCATTATAAAAGAAAAACTAAAATGTATCGAATTTTCTGTTTGTTGTCTTCTATTTTTAAAACCTTGTACTCATAACTGAATTAATCAAACAAAAAACCGCAAGAGGATATTTTAGTGTCAAATGTCACCTTTCAAATGAGCATAAATTTGAAATTGTTTGATAGATACCTCACGAGATAGCGATCACTACAGACGTCTACCGAAAAAATAATGGATAACTTTTTCTCCAAACTAATATATAGATATTTCAGTTCTTATTAGTTCTTTTTTCAAATAAATTTAAGTATTATTATTTATTTGAGTTCATTTTCATTATATTTGAGTTTCACGTTTATAAATGTATGCGTTATTATAAAGTGCGTGAAATTATTATTTCTTATTGACAAAAGAGAAGCGAAATATGTTATCTCTGAAAACATTTACAAGCTCTATTTTAACCAATTTAAGTATTAATTAACACAGGAAATAATGAGTTTTTTATGTCTATCAAATATTCCTTACCAATGATAAAATTTAAAGTCTTCATTATTCAGGATAAATTTAGAATCTGTTAAATTCTTTGCCAATATTTGTTCTTTATCTAGTGGAATATAAGTTAAACTAGAGAAATCATACATTTCTATATTAATTTAATATTATTATTTTGAAAACAATTCGTCAAAATTATAAAAATTGTAAAAATATATATAAATTCCCCAAGTATTTAAACACTTTGGAATTTTTAAAGATTTGGAAAAAAATAATTAAAGGAAATCACGTAAGGTTTTGAAAAATGCATATAATTAGTATTAATGTTGAATTAATATTAGCAAAACTTATTAATATAAATTTATAGATTAGTTTTAATTATAAAATTATTAAATGTTATATTGCTTAAGTTGCTATACATCCCATTCTTATTTTGCTATCTTTTTCTGTTGAAAAATATTTATTGGGAAAAGTATAATACGCCGTAGTTCTTAAATTTAATAATAATAATAATAATAATAAAAACATTTGATCTGTAATGAAATGAAAACATCATTTCTGAATATTTATATAAAACGTACAACTGTGGAACAAACTTTATTTTCAGTTTGATATCGTTTCATTGTAAAAGCACAGAAATAAGTTTTCGTGCAATAACACTACGGCGAGCAAGTTTCGCTACAGGTTGAGGATAAAATTTATTTCAGTAAGACATATCGTTAGATTACCACAAACATTCTACGGAATGCAGTACGCAAGATTGCTCCTATTCTTAATTAGAATTTACGGCATGCTTTTCTAAGGGCGAGAGAAAACCCCCAAGGATTCACGGACGAAACCTGAGCCTCACCGAAAACTGAAACAAGCTGTTCAAAGTTCAAAAGACTCGAAAGTGGCTCCCCTCTTCCGAGTTCAAGATAATTACGTGTCAAAGTTTACTGGACCCTTTTATTTCGTGAGCAACACAAACTCTAATTGTTTCAACAGAGTCAGCGCTAGATTAGCCGAGAGAGAAATCTGGTCTGTCGGGGGGATGACATTTTAGAAAAGGATAATGTTGAAGAGGTTGGCGGCATTGTGTTCTCTGCAAGCTTCCCTCTCGCCTACTCATTCCATTCCTTTAGAGTTTTCGTGTCAACCCTCCCCTTTCTCCGACGTCGTCGACGTCTGGCAAATTGCCAGCGGGGTAAGTACGACAGCAATTGGGTCACAGACATTTGCCAAAAGGTACTCCAAAGAATGGAAAACGATCGAAATAGGATTTCTAAAAGTGGTTCAATTGAAGCAGGGGTCTTGTTGAGATTACAGGGTTGGTTTCCATTTTCAGTATAAAAATGCCCCATATTTCTGTTCTTGTGGAAATCCATTGACTTGGAAACAATCTACTTTGACACAATTGTAAAAAAAAATAATGCCTTATTCTCCTATTCATCAATTTTTCCTTTGATGGAAAATTATACGTATGAAAAAGTATATTTTTTACAAAATTATATTGAAAATGCATTTGGTACTTAAAAACACCCTTCATTTTTAAATAATACTTGAAAATGCTTATAATAAAGAAAAATATATGAAATGATAGATCCTTATCACTGTTACTTATTCATACTATTTTAAATTAGAAGAATTATTTTTTTAAGATTTTATTATATTAATTATATACATATTATTGTAAGTATGTTTACTCTATAGTAAATAACAGCTATGTTAGGGTAATTATTCATGGAAAACATTTGAAACTAGAATGCTGAAATGATATATTTCATAAAAATATGTATGAAAGTGCCTGAATATGTGCGGGAGAACATTAGCTGATGTTTTCTGAAAATGTTACGGCAGATCTGTTTTCGTTGATCAAAGATTACATAATTAGAAGCCCAGTAAAATATGCATCTTGGCCAAGGAAAGAAGATGATTTCTATGCTCTGTACTTTTCTCACTTGTTATTTTTCGGGGAACTTCTAACATGCATGTGCTCTCCCAACGCAATTAACTTCGACTGAGCTTTGTATTGAACCCGCTGCAACCTAGATATACATCGAAAAATTTCCCCATTGGATTGTCATAAATATAATGTAAGATACTCTGCAATATATTAAAATCCTATGAGAATCAATAGAGTTGCCAAATAGGTACTTAAATATTATAGTCAAATACTCTAAATAAATAGAAACTTCATTAATTTAAAACAGCGAAGAGAGAGAGAGAGTGAGAGATAAGTAATTTTTATTGTGCTAATAAAAAAAACTGATAGTTATTTAAATAATATCAAAAATTTATACAATTTGATCATTAGACTAATGGTTGTTGATAAGTTTTTTTTTCATAGTTTTTTAGAAAGTTTCATATTTAGTGATTTTAATAAAATAAAGTTAATTTGTTTGCTCTTATAAAGTCTAAAAACACTGGGTTTGTTTTCTATATTTTTATTTTCCATTTTTTTAACATAACTTATGGTAATAAGTTTTAGAAAAAAAATATTAATGGAATATACAAAAAAAAAAATCTTGAGAAATAAACAGATATCACATTTTAGATACTTTAACATTATGAATTTGAAATAAAGTAGCATGTGCATTTAATTTTAATATATATGGAATATTATTTTAAACTTTTATAAAATTACAGCAGGTGACATAGTTAATTTTCACTTTTTTATTTTCTTTTATATGAATTGCTAATTAAATTTGGAATATTGGATATAACAATTGGAATACAGAAATACTAATGAAATGCCAAATATGAATGAATGAACGAGAATATGAATGAAAACCTTCGTTTTAATAAAACTAAAATAAAAGGTCTTAAAATTTTGTATAATGCATTTTGTTACAGTACCTAGTCAATTATCATAATAATTCTTCAATTATTTTCTAACTTATAAAACAATATACTTGATATCCTAAAAATTTTTAAATCCAGCTAAATATAGTCACATAAGAAAAATATTTAATACACTTAGTTTTATATTTATAATAAAATTACGTAAACATTAAATTGTTTAGTGAACTTTAAATGCATTATATTATTCCTAATTAATAATAAATATTTAAAATCAATCTAAATTATACATCATTACAAAATATTATCTTAAAATTCTTATTTTCAAAATAGACTGTTCTACAGAACTTGTTGGAAAGTTATTAAGTAAGAAAGAATAAAAAAATGCAAAATTTAATTGAATAATAAAAATTGTAGGGATAAAAATACATATATAAATGAAATATACGAATTTTTTTCAATGAATTAAATGAATTAAATGAGATAACATGTGTAAACATGACTTCAGTAAAACTTTCTCTCAAAAATAAACACTGAAAAATGAATATATGCTAAGAAAATGTATTATGAAGTTGGTATTAGTTTATTGTGACAGTTTCACACACACACACACACACACACACACACACACACACACACACACAC
>JAPDSC010004412.1:53895-105267 GCA_026290005.1 Latrodectus geometricus | reverse complement strand
CAATAAGAATATTATACACGTATTTACTAATGTTATGATAAAATTATATTTTAATTTGTTAAATTAAAAACTTCAGCATTATTTTTACAAGAAAATTAGCAATGGTATTCATTGATATCAAATTTGAAAGATAGTAAAATTGCCATGTGCAAATTTTCAACTTTTTTTTAAGAAATCCACAGTGATATTACTTTAAAATCCATATGATAAAATTCTATATGATAATAATGTATGAAATGGTTATTTGTACATTTGAAATAAAGAAATAAGTCAATCATGAAATATGAAAGTAGCTTTGATTACTTTTATTAAGTTTTAGGCTACATTAGTAAATTATTATAATTATAAGTATCGAAAGTAAATTTTTTAAATATAAAAATAAAATCCTTCTTTAAAACATTGTCTGCTCCACTTATGATTTTCACGGGAAACTCAAATATTGTAAAAGTTGCTCATTCAGCGGCTTTCGCTTGCATGATTTTTTCTTTTTGTATTCAGAAGCGTGCTTCCTATATCTTTATTTTAACCAATAAAATCAATAATATACGGTATTAGATGCTTATATAATGCAATTTTTAACTAACAGATGACGTTAGTTGGTTATTAAATTATGACGGCTGAAATACTTGATATTTATTGCTCTATCTTCACTAATCGTACCGCATTTTTTAATCAGAAACATATATGAGAAAATATTCAGTGATTGACAAATAATGTTTTTCTGCTAATTCATCAGATTCCGAAAGTAATTTTTGATGGTGGCATAGATATTTTTCGAAGGTAAGTGATGTGTTTTTTTCTCAAAATGCACTAAATTTTATACCTTTCACTTTTTATATTATGTAATAAAAAGAAAAAAAACAGTAATTCAATTAAAATTTATTGAAAAAAATAATTTTTTGCATAAAATTTCAACTGAATTTTTAACAGATTCGCTTCATTTGATAAAACTAGATATCAAATATCTGTTCTCGACAGAAAAAAAATTTTTTTTTTCGAATTACTTCAATATATTTAGGTATTAAAACGCAAAAATACAAAAATATTGAAGTCATTTTGATTTTCAAACTGAGGAATTTGGGGATAAGAAATAAATATTGTAATGAAGGCTGTGGGAATTTGTTTACTGGAAATATCATGAAGGAAATATTTTATTTTTGTTCATAAATATTTTCCTTATTTTATTACATTTTTTACTTTTACTCAAAGTAATATAAAAATATGTTAATATGAACTGACATAAACAGCGAATTTATTACCTGTAATATTAAGTGAATTGTTTATTAGATTTGAACTTAACAAAATAATACTTATAAATTTAAAAAACGACCATATCAAAGATGTATCCATTATCATTGTAGACAGAACATATTTCTTTTCTTTTAATTATTTGGCAAAAATTACACTTTTTTATATTTCTAATTTATGTGTTAGTAAAATTGAAGGCATAAATATAATTGATGGAATCATTGCTAAACATATAATTTAGTATACATTCAAACTATCTCGTTCATTATTGATGAAATTAACTGCAAGAATGCATTATTTAGTTAGTTCTTAAGTCTCTGCTAAAGCACATTGAGAAGAAACAAATGATATTTATTCTCTGTTAGTTCGGTGACAAAACTGAAAGAAAGAATCTAGTATTTTTATTGAGGCGTAAAACATGTTCCTCGCTAGTAAAAAAAAAAAAAAAAAAAAAAAAAAAAAAAAAAAATCAGCAGCCAACAGAAAAGATGTGTCGAATTTCCCTATAAACTATCCATTACTGCCTCATTCTCTTTCTCTCTCTTTCTTCTAGTAAGAAATCTAAAACAAAGAGATACTTTGTTTATGTAGAGTGTTCCGGTAGCACGTTGCCTCATTTTTATTATCAGAGCTACAAAACGGTTATAAAACAGCACATGGTTTTTCTTACCAAAACATAAGGTTGTACTTGGTAAGAGTCAAAGTTTATGACTTTCACTCAAAGTCCATGGTTGCTTTGATAGGATTTATGTTCAGTTCTTCATCTCATGCTGTCTAGAATACTGAGAGAATTAAAAAATAAATTTTACGTATACATGCTTTTTTTAATTGGTATTATATAAATTGCAAAGAGTTTCTGAGCCTCAAACAAAATAAGAAAAATCAATACAAATATTAATTCATTTTCATAACAAATTTTAATTTATTCTAGACTATCCATAAACAATGGTGTACTTAAATTATAATGAAACACACAAATTGGCTATTATTAAAACAGTTCCATACATTATCAATACATATGAACTGTATCTTAATAGTGAAGGCCCATATATCCTAGTAATTTGTACTGTATATTAATATAAAAGAGTGTGTGTGTATAATATATGCAATCAAAATGACTTGTTTGTGAATTTTATTTTTTAAAGATAATTTAACTTAATGCTAAAATTTTTAATCAATTTATATTAAACATATCACATTTAGTGAGAAAATTAATATCAAATCCTAATTTTTGCCTTTATAATTTGAAATGATTTTATATTTTAATATAATTATTAAAATAATCATATTATGAATAATATACTATAAGGTAATACAAACATAATATATTAATTTAATATCGTATTTATTGAATAAAGCTATTCAAAATTAGCACTTGCACACACACAGTTAATGCAATCACAAGAGTAAATGAATTGTGATCAAGGAATAAAGGTTTGATGAGTCACTGAATATTCAGCACTTTTACACAAACAAACCAGAAAGTCACTTATTTTTAACTTATTCAGCACAACCAAAGTACCAAGGGACTTCATAAATTAAAATACTGAGAACCCCAGAAAGTTATTTTTCGATTGTTATTTTAGAAAAAAAGTACACCGCAGACTACACCGCAAAAATTCCTAACTTCGAAAACCGATATCTCCATTTCGTGCTCCAAACAATGTGATTAAAATGCATTGTTGATTGTTTATTCTCTCCCTCACTTATCTGAACCTACTTTGTCTTTCCCACTTTTGTTATTTCGAGCATTTGTCTTCGGTTTTAAATCCTATTTTCCGTTGTTGCGAATTTTCGCCATCGCGACATTTTTATCCGGAAGGAAACTAATTGCCTCCTTTTCCCGAGAGATGGCGCTCCTCATTAGGCTTTAGTGTAAAAAGCAGCCCTCTCAATCAAATTCCGATATCTTTATTACCGTTGGAAAGAGGTCTAAAGTTAGTTTTTTTCACTCCATTTCTCTCCACTGCTATAACAAGAGCGTGATTTAATGAAGGCTCCGAACGTGGTGGAGATTGTAATAAAATGTATGCGATAAACTCCTTTAAACTCCCCAAAACTAACTCCTATTTTGAATTACGGCTAAAAATAAAGAGAAAAGAGTTTAGGGGAATCCAGTATATTTCGATATATTTACTGTGAAATCTGATTATCTTAAAGAAGGGTTCAATTTAATTAGCTTGAATGTAACAAAAAGAATCCTATAGATATTTTAAAAGTAAATCGATTTGTTTTCAATACAGGTATATGCAAATAATGAACATATATAAAATGTATATTTAAAAAAATAAATTAAAAAAATTAAAAAAAAAAACGATAAAAAATATTTTAAAATACATAACTATTTCTTATTTCGATTTGTGATCATAGAGAGGAAACATTTTTTAATATTAATTTGGGAAAATAATATACTAATTAATTTAAGATTTTTTGTAATTTCTTACATGTTCTGATTACTTAATAGCAAATTTCTTTAAAAAAATTATTTTGAATCGAAACAATAAAATATCTACTATTAGTTTTCTTTTTACAGTACTGAATAGCAAAATAGAGTGTGAAGGATATCTTGTTGAAGTTTTATTGGAGCAAATTGTGAGTGTAAGTAATTGGAAGTATGGAAAGTTACACACACATGCATGCATACATATATATGTATATGATACATTATAAACTTTTTTAATTCAGTAGTTTATAATATAATGAAAAAGCAGTCTGCAGTTGAGTGGTAAGTGTGGATAATTTCTAAAAAAATATTTTAACTAAACATTTTTTTGGAATTAACCAACTTCAAGTTAGATTCTCATCGAGTTTATAAATTTTCTTTTTTCTTCTATAGGACTTATAAAGTGAAAACTACAGGTTCGATCAAAATACATAAAAATTCTTAGAATCTCAATGAGTCTTAAATTTTATCGAGCTTAGTTTTGTATTAAATAGGTTGTATTTAATTAAGGATTCTTATAATATGTACTACGCATATGTATATTTATTCGAATTTATTTCCTATACTTCGAACAAACCAGTCTCCTTCCTTATATATGGCCCATATAATAAAAAAAAATCAGACAAAATATTTCTTAACACGTTAAGGATCGCATCTATACTTAAGAATGTCAGTTTCAAATAATATTTAAATAAATATCTTTTAAAAATTATATACGATTCATATTGTTTTACCACTCAACTACGTCTTTTTTTAGATTATAAGCTACTTATTAAAGAATTTAATCAAATCTACATGAATATAACTATAAAAAAATATTCATTCCTCATCATTTCATTTTAGTTTTAGTACTTTGCTTGCTTAGAGTGAAATTAAAAACAACTTATATCAAACAATCATTATACATTTCATTAAAAATTAACTGTCAAACAAAGAAACTTTATTTAAAAACATTTTTGTAAAAAATATATATTTTTAAACTATCAATATGTACAAAATAATTATAATATCATTTTTTTTGTCTTTCAATTATTTATTTTGTTTTATCTATTTATTGTATTTAAAATACAATTATAGTAATTATGAAATGTACTATTAATAAATTTAATGAAAATGAATTTTAATAAAAACAAAATTATTCACGTTCATACTGAAATGTTATTGCAAGATAAGGTTATATCAAATTAGCAAGGAAAGGTGTTTAACTGACATTTTTAAAACATTTCTATTTATTTCGTTTTTCTGTTTACCGCTCATTACAATGTTATATCCATATGAAATATTTTAAAAAAGTAAAAAAAAAAAAAAAAAGGTTTTTTGATCGATACTCATATTTCGAACTAGGATTTTTCGAAATACGAGAAGAGAATAGACAGGGAAAGGAAGTGAGATCTGTTCTGCCCAAAGAAAACGTTGAGAGAGGTAGAAACGGAATGGTGTGGGGTTGTTGCGGAAGTAACTGCCGGTTAAAATATCCGGCGGAAGCTTAAGTGATGTGGAATGTGTTCTGAAAGAATTTCTTTTTGAATGTTGAAGAGAACATTTCATACAGTAAACTGCATTCTCCGGACATTAAACAATGGTTTCAGACTTCAAAAGGAAATGTTAATAATGGTAAATTGCATTTAAATACTAATGGAATGGCCATTTTCTTTAAAAGTTTATATCTGAAGGATTGAAACTAAATATTAAAGTATATTTATGTATCTTATTGGAGGAAGTTTTATGAAATTCAGTTGAAAATGGAAAATTTAAGTTACGAAATATATTTGCATCATTATTAAATAAAATATATATCCTTCACTATTTTATAAAATGTGTCTACTTATTTATTAGAATATATATGAATTATAAATTACACAAAAGTTATTTCTCATAAAAAGTTACTTGCTTATAAGCAAGTAGTATTATCAAACTGAAATATGTAATTAAATATTTTTTTTTAAATAAGAAAATGTTCCTTATTTTTGACAACTTTTAGTAGCTTATGTCTTGGTGATGTTTAAATGTAAAAAAATGAGACAAAATGTAAGATAAAGATTTTATTCAAGGGAGTTACACATTCTGGTATACTGATAAGAAATGAAAAGTAAACAATATAAATATATATATATAAAAAAATTTCGCCAAAAAAAAAAAAAAAACTCTTAAGTGTTAATTTAAGTGTTAAAAAAAACACTCTTAAGTCTGAAGAGAAGAAGACTGAAAAAATTTCCAACACCAAATCAGCAAATACTATAAATAGTATAATTCATGCGGAAACGCAGCAAGTATGAATGCTTGTTCAAAAGAGAATGAAATCAAACCTGGATTATCTCACTTTGTTTAATGTGATTTCATCACATGTCAACTTTATCATAAGTCAAAACAAATATTCTTTATACACTTGTCTACATTTAAATATAAATGTAGCTATTATAATACATTAGAAAAAATCTTACTGAAACATATTGTAATTATCGTATGCTTACAATTTTTTCCATTAATCATATTTTTCCCAAAAGTTTAAATGTTATAAAATGTATACTTAATTGCAGAAAAATGATCTGTATAAATTTATTTTTATTTACGTTTGTATTTTTATGACATTCATTGGTTTTAGGAAAATTATACAATAATTATTTTCTTATTATCCTCTTCTATATTTAAAAAATATAGATTTAAATCTACATCAGACATACGTGGTTAATTGGATGCAACAAAGTGATATAATACATAAAATGTTTTCTTAGTTAACAGCTTATTGTTAGCAATCCGGTATTCATACACTATATGTTCAATGACCACCTCAGCTGTAAACAATTGTAGCAATTCATTATGCATTTTGTTTCCAGATTTCAGTCTGATCAAACCTTATATGCAGAAAATGACCTTAAGATAATTAATAAAAATAACTATAAAATCCTTCTAAAAAAACAAGCTCATGAGAAAAATGATATTTTAACTACGTCCATATTTAAATAACAATATTTAATATTGTAGAAAAACTAAGGAAACACTTTTAAATCATTTAAAAAAACAGGAGAAAAGGTTTAGAGAGCTGAAAAAATTCGAATCTCAATTTTCTTCTCTATATGCTAAATTCTGCTGAAGAAACGTTTATCGAAATTCAGCAAAAGCAGAATTGATTCTATCCAAAATTGCAACACGGGCTTTTATTTATTCCACCTACTTTGCGACAGATGGAAAAGCACATGAAACTTTCAAAGTGAAACATGAAACGTTTCCGAGTGATTTATGATGGTTCATTGTGAATGAAATGCATTATTTTTAAGTTTCTTCTCTGAAAGAGTACATCCACTCGTAATAGATATTGCATAGCTTGGAAATACATTTTTTGAAGAAGAAATAATTTATATATATCTATTTCACGCACTGGTGGGTTACTTCAAAGTAGAGTGGGAAATAAAATTGAAAAAAGGCAAGTTTTTAACTGATTGGGTATCAATTTAAACTTCCACAAGAAAATGATACGGGATGCCATACGAAAAGGTACCGTGTAATGTTTTAAGAAATGGCGTAGGAATTTATTCGTTTAGTAGAAGAAATTTTATTGATTTCTTCAGTTAGACTCAAAGAAAAATGAATTACGATACTATTTTACGCATCATTTTGAAGTTTGAAGTATATATTAATGATAAAATTGCTCTACTAATAACATGAACAGAAAAATTATAATAATCTGGAGAAATTAAAAACATTTTTAAGAAAAATAATGTAAATGTTAATGTGACTTATTTACATTTTTTTTATTCAAATGTATTTTCGGTATAAGTAGAAATATCATTATTGTTAATTTCTCTGACACATTTATAAGTTATTTTTAATTATTTTTTTCATTTGAATTTGTTTTTTATTCATTCGATCCTTAGAAAAATCTTATGAATCAGCATCTGGAAAACGAAACTAGTTGCTTCAGCAATGCTTTAATCAGGGCCTTGGTGTTTATGAGCGTTCCTACTAGTTATCAGTAGGTAATAGCTCTAATTCTGACCCGACCGAAGGTCCATCGAGTTTGCTAATGGCTGCTTTCGCACGTTAAATGAAGTTCGTTATATGAAGTAGTTTCAGCAATGTCTTCAAAATGAAATGATACCTTTGGAGGTAGTAGATGAAGTCTAGAGGTATCTTCTGCTTGTTACTTGCTTCTAAATTACGAAGAATCACCCAATTTCTTAAAACGAAGGCTCACTAACTGGTTGCTCTACTATATAAAGTTGCCATCACTTCCGCACCTTGTAGTGCTGGAAGATGGAAATCCTATAGCAGCTGGGCATTACAAAAAAAGACATTGCTTTGATCAATGAAGCATTTAATGACATCAGCAAAAAGGTAATTTCACTGCAAATGTGCTTTTGAATAATAGAAAAGAAGGTTGCACAGCTAAATAAGAATTTTGAATTTATTATTATAAAATAATAAATCAAAATTCTAATATTAAAATTTTGAATACACATAATATAAATTTCAGGCTAGGACAACAATTTTTCATGCCCCGTTGATTAAAGTTCGAGATTAAAATGTTTATGAGTTAATAAAAATTCGGAACAATAAAAACTACTATTTTTTCTTAAATATTTATTCTAAAATATATTTCAAACTTTCATTTCTGTTATTAAAAAAAGTATTTAATCCTAAAATTAAACATTTTATTAAAATATATATATATATATATAATTGACAATTTTTTTGCATGAAACTAAAATTTCTGTTTTCAAATTTTTGGGAAGTAAACTATTTAATGTATGAAATTTATTAAAAAAAAAACTAAATTGAACTTCTCATATTAAACTAATAAAGTGTTTGATTTAATTAATACATAGTTCTATTAGAAAGAGAAAACTAAAATTTTAAGAAAAGAATTAAAGAAAAATTCTTAATAAATAATATTATAAAAAGAATATTTATAATTAATGTAAAAATAAACACCTTAAGAATTTTACGTTTTCAATGGTAAAGGTAGTTTCAACTTTTGAACTTACGATTTTTTACTGAGATACTATTCTTTCATTTAGTTTAGAATACACAATTTTATTGGAATATCACAAACAATCCATTAACTATGAAAAATGGGACATCTTATTATTAATTTAGATACAAAATTAAAACTTAATCTGCATTACTCATGTCACTCTAATAAATAATATTAAATAAGCCAAGTATAGTTTTTCAATAATACAAAGTCTATGAATTCATTCTATGAACTTAGTCTGTATAATTTCAATTAAAGACTATTTTTAGTGTTCAACAAAATCTCTTTCAGAAGTAATTTCAAGTTCAAAATGAAACAGACCGATTAATTAGTTTCCGTATTCAAACGCAAATTTCATTTTTAGTAAGTAAATATCTATAGACATGATACTCTGATTTTAAAAATAAAATTACATCATAATTTATTTTAATAAGATTTGAAAAAACCAAAGTGTAGTATACTTATAATTTCATATAATGTATGATAAATGCATCTTACAAAACTAACAAAGCAATTTATTTGATTTATTCATAAAATGTTGAATAATCTTGTGAAATCTTTTTAAGGATCTTTTAAATTATTTCGCACAAACGATTTCATTAAAATTGAAATTCTCTTTAAGTAAGATTCTAAGAAGGGATTTTGCTGCAAAAAATATTTTAAAATTGATATGATAGTTTTATTGCTTTGTATATTTTTTAAATAGTTAAATCGAAACTTTTTGATTTTGAAACTATTTTTCTAAGAATAAGTTTTTAAATAAATTTAATGGAAACATATCAAATCATCCAAAACGTATCTATAAATATAAATTAAAAATATCTATAAATATAAATTTATGAATCATAACAGGAAAAGAAACTTCTCAATTGGACATTTGAAAAGGGAAATTGGCATATTTAGAATATTGTACAGTCAACTTTTTTTAAATATAGCTTCAATTTAAGACAAGTAATGACAAAATATTTTATTGAATAAATACTTTATTGGCATTACTTATTAAGTTATCTCTCTTATAGAGGGATTCAAAAAAATTAGTAATTGTAATTAGAAAAGCAGAATATTAACTTTAGCATACTTACAGCGATAATTTTTAGATAATTTACATTATACTTAAGTCTTGATATTAATATTGGTATAAAAAACGTTACCTTTCTCGATATCTGTTACTTTTCTGTTAAAAATATAAGAAGGAACTGTTCTCTGTATGACACAAATCTTTGTCGATAAAGCTAGACAGATTTAGAAAGATTCTTTTGTAGTCGAAGTAAACACGTTGTACTTCCTGAATGCAATTTAAAACGTCATTTTCTACCTGATGAACATCAGAAAAAATGGTGCGCGCAGACATTAATTAATCGTTCTCCTGTTCAGAAACTAATTAAGCTAACGAGGGGACATCCTTGACATTTAAGTCTTAATGAGACATTGTGTTAAGAAATAATTTAGTTTCACTTCCCCTAGTAAGTGGGGGTGGTATGAAAGAAATAAGAAACACTGAAAACTAGAATTAAGAGTTCTTAGAGTGGAGCAGAGTTTGGGAGAAACTCATTTTTATGTTTAAAAATCTCAAGAACTTTCAAAAGTATGGAAACATTCTTTTTAGCTTGTCACTCAGAGTTGCTAACACCTGCGAACAGATTAGTTAAGTATTTTTTCCCCTTTTATGAACACGTTCAACGTGTCAAGAAATAAATCTTATATTTAGTAATTGCTTGAAACTAGCTTTCTGAGAATATACGTGAATGTAATTTTATGCAACGCAAATTCTTTATGCATAAATTGAGAAATTTAAGTAATTGCAATAATGAGAGTTTCCATTGAAAATATTGATATTATTTCTTGCGTAAATATGTTTTAGTTACTTACTTCAAATAAATTTTTATTACATCAAAATGGGATTATTAATGGTTTAAAATAATTTTGGAACTACAATGAGATGTATTTGTTTAATTAAAAAGGGATAAACGTAGTTGTTTCAAATAATAATGAAATATTTAAACTAAATTATACAGAACTTCCACAGTATTATTTTCTAATTGTAAAATTAATACAGGACGCTTTAATTTTTCAGTTTAATATACCCAAGTACAAATAATTTGCTTATAAATGAAAAAAGATTTGAATTCTCTCTTTAAAAGTTGATAAAATGAAAAATGTGTGTTGTTCTATGGTAAATTATTGCTCATGAATATTATTCTAGGGTGAAATAGTCTTAGTATTTCGTGTTCCCAATACATGGGTCAGAAGTTCTATCCTCGGACTTGGCAAGAAAGAATCACCCTTTTCGCCCTTCAGTGGGTGGATAAAACTGAGTACTAAGCATCCATGAGAAGTAAGCACTAGGAGTTAACGTTAGACTGAACAACTAACTGAGGCATCTCTTTACTACCTCGAACCACTGAGCCCTCAGTCAGGAAATCAGATATGGGCACTGTAGGCTTTGGTCAAGCCACATGTCACGCCACATATTTAATTTAATTTTATATAATTCTAAAATGATTGAATCTGAAATTTTAAGGACTGCAAGACTATTTTGGCAAAAAAGAAATTTTAAACTAAAAATAACGATTTTAAACTAAAAATCACGAAATGATAAGTTTAACACCTGAGCTCTCATTTCCATCTTCATCATGTATCAATATCTGGGCGTAAGAATCTCATCTCCTCAGATTTTCTTCCTCATAATCTCAGCATGACTTATCTTTGATTGATACAGTACATAACTTGTTAATTCTAGAGCATGAATAGCTAGGCCCTTTTACACTCGAGGATTACCATGACTATTAAGCTGTTTAACATATATTCTTGAATGTGCCGATAGAGAAGCAATAAAAATAAGTGAATGTTAGTATCATGACTGGCAAAAAGTGTTATGATTCGCGGAATAAGAAGGAAAAGGCCTTAAATATTTTGTTAAAAATGGTAAACCATGTTGTTTCTATTTATATCTGTAGTTAATTCAGATCATTAACTGATATTTATTACATGCTCGCCCGTTTTCCAATCAGTTACAGTATGCGTAATAGGATTATAGAAATAGAAAACAGACACAGGTCAATAACACAACGTCCTTTTGTAAAAAAAAAAAAAAAAAAAAAAAAAAAAAAAAAAAAAAAAAACACTTATGGTCTTAAATTTTGTTGAAACTGAAACTTAACCTTGATATACAGGTAAGCATTATCATAGTATACAATGTAAGTAAATAAGAGTTCAAAAAAATACTTATCATAGGCTGCAAAATATCACAATAAAAACACTGAGACCAAGATGTAATAGTGTAATAATGCATACTATTGGTATAAATTAATTGAAAAACATTTATTTTCATATTAAAAAAATTGAGATTAGGATCAGTGTGATATAAGAATAATACTTTATCAAGTTTTCTTCACCACGTCTCATAGCTGTACAGAAATCTGGTAATGATGCTGTAAGTAGATAGATGGAGTTGGTAAAACGCTACGTCTTCTAACAGCATATTTGTTTTCATTGCAAATTTTATAATTAAAAATGTAAGATTACCATTCTAGATTTCAAATGTAATAAATAGAAGAAGGTTTTTGGTATAAAAGTGTAAACAGTATTTGTAAAAACTTACAGCAACTTCGTAAACAGTATTTGTTATAGTATGGTTTCAGATGTATCAAAGGTTTGTTTATAGAAAACTCGGAAAAAATTTATAATGCTGCTATTTGCGACGAAACAATTGCAAGTAACAAAGTAAAAAAATCATTGCTTTCTACATCAGCCTATTTTACAAACAAGTAAGATTGATAGATTCTAACTCAAGAGACCTAACCAAGTTTAAGCAAATAGTAATCTTCAATCTCTGCTACCCCGAATAATTCTTTTATCAAAATCAGAAAATATGGAGTGGCAATTGTTTTGTTTTACAAGGAATAACTACACATGTAAAAAGTGCTTTGAAAACAATATTAATAATATAACTTATCCGACAAACTTTCAGTTTTATATAGAAAAGATGTGTGTAAATAAATGTTATCATATACATACAACATGTGAATTATCGGTGCTTGTGATCACATACACACAACTTCTACAGAATGTAGTTTAAATTAATGATATGAGTTAAAATTGTGTGTGTAAATGAAATATGCGGATTGATTCTTAATAAAATATCTACTAAAACTGATTTTTTTTTTAAATTTTAGTTTGAAATGACAAATTTTATTATAATTTATACTTTGAGAAATGTTTGCGGAATTAAAATCAAAATTCATGAAATTATAGAATTAGGAAATCAATTTTATTTAAAATGTGATTTAATATTTTTTCTCAACGTAAGACCATAATTTTTAATAAAAAAATTTTTTATACACAAGATGGATAATTTGGCGAACTTTCAATCAAAGTTGAGAAATAAAGCCAAATTCCAGCATATAAAGTACCACAAATTTACCAAAACAGTGCTTAGGAATGAGCAACAATCATTCCTGAGGCAAAATATCCATTTCTCTGGGACACCGTCTGGCATGAATTTCCGTCCCAAATGAAATCACAAGGGTCAGAATCTCCTCCGTCCGAAGGGATAGAAAATGCACTTTACTGCATATAAATATAAGCATTCAGCGGAATGGACACATACGTATTGGAAAGAGTATCCCCCCTCTCCAGAAGTGAAAGGGTATGTAGCTTTTGCGAAAGGACCCAATCTAGAAGACGAATGGAAAAGAAGGGTGTAGAGGAGCATATTTGAAGATGATTGCCCTGGAGGTAGTGGCAGCAAGTAGAGATTGGCTTTTTGAAGAAGAGCCCGTATTCAGGACATGTGACAGCACGACTTTTCTTTCCAGCTACTTATTTGTCCCTTTTTGCTGGAGTTCTTTCTTTCAAAGAGAAGTGCCATCGATTGTTGGATACTACAAAATGGTGATTGGGGACACTTCCTTTACTGATTTTTTGATTTTCTGAAATATCTGGAAAAGTGGGTAAAATTATTGGTGACAGAGTGAAACTATAGACCCGCGCTTAGATCAAGTTAAAATGTTTCTGCTTTTTTGCAAGTTAGATTGATTACAGATTTTAATGTAATTAGACAGTGACTATCAGTTGATAGATCAGCCTTTTCGGGAATTTGTTAATACTATATACTTTTAAGTGATATGTTTGTGGCAATGTTCACGTAAATATATTTCTGCATTGAAAATCTAATTTGTTAAGATAGTTTCTTAAATCCATAAACCAATTAAATATAGCATTAAGAATAAAACATTTTTCATAATCAACTCTCAAGTACTTAAAACTATTAATTTTTTGTATGTTTATCCTGTTTTATCTGGAATTCCAAAAATGGGATTCAATAATTATTAACTTTTATCACTTTAAGTTTAGTTAAAATCTAAATTATATTTCTAATTAATCAAATAAAAGCTCTTGTATTTTTTATAGTTATATACATAAATTACTGCTACATTTTACAATTAAATATATGTACATGTAGAGCTATTTATTAAGATGATAGAAAAACTATTTAGATTAATAAAGTATCATTCATTAATACGGTGTAGGATCGACTTTGATATATAATGCTGCTTGGATTCACTTAGGAATTCATTCATATAAGTACAGAACAGAGTTTCAAGAAAATTTTGCAATTCTTCATTTGTATATTGTATTCATGTTTATTAAACCATGATTAGATACGTCCCGTTGCATAGATAATGCATTTCATCTTGGAAAATTCCATTTCCTGAAAAAATTAAAGCTGGCATCATAAAAGGAATTGGTCTGCTAAAATACCTTTATATTTCTTACCAGTTGGTATTTCTTTTCGTAATCACGATTGGACTAGCTGAAAAATACAATACACCAACTCGTACCATAATATTCATCAACATATTTGACAGATTTAAGGGGACAAAAGCTTGTGAAAGTGTCCTGTAAACATGCGCCTATCCTTTTTTAAGGAAATGTTTGAAAGAAAAGTTTTTAGAGCCCATTACTTTTTCCACTTTTCAACAGATTATGTTTTGTGAATGTGACATTACTTTAGACTATGTTTGGCTCTGACATCTGTGAAAAGTGGTTTATGAAATGGTGCTCTGGGCTGAATGTTCTGTTTAGTAACGTGACATATACCTGTAATTATTGACAGTGGAGAAGCCATGTGCTTATTGAGCTTTGTGATCTCTTTTTCTGCATTGTGATGTGATCATTATTGAATGATTGTTTGTGCGTCCATAAACTTCACTCAATCAATCAATCAAGCAAGCAAACTCCTTCAATACCTTAGGTATGGATGTTTGTAGTAACTCGGATTCCACTTTAAGCTGTAGAACTTAAAGTGGAATACGAACTTTAAGCTGTAGAACTCAGTTTAATGTACCCAAGTGCGAAAAAAATGACCGTTGAGAGGCAAACAAACCAAATCAACATCCTGACTGCTGAAATTATGATCTTTTTGGTGCCATGATGTGAATTATTCTAAAAAATATTTAAGAAGACATAAACTTCCTGGAAATAAAGCTGCACACAATTATATGTCTGTTTAACTCTATATTTGAAGCAAAGTTAAAGCAATGAGATTTTGTGTTACAGAAAAATTTCGTATTTTAAATTACATTTATGTAGGATTTGCATAGTGATTAAATTGGCAAGTATATCAATTTTCTGAGATTTGAGAATAAATGTATCATTTTCATTGCAGGAGTTTTAATAGTTTTTGCAAATTCTAGATATATCGCAGATGCGTTTTTAATTTAAGAGAAGTATCAGATTATCGAAGCCTTTTCATATGTTTTAAATAAAACAACGTATTTTTTATCACTTAAATTTTTTTTAAATTCATTTGTTCTATTAAACCATGGAACAATAAATAAAATATCAATTTAATTAAGTGTTTTTAAACTTTTAAATGTGTTTAATTTTTAATAATTCAGATTAATAGTTTATCATATATTTTACATATTATTACAAAAAGGAAAATCTTTAGGAACATTAAAATAATTTTGAATACGCTTGCAAGAAAAAGTAAACTAGTTTTTCTTTTTGCATAACAAAATGTGTAAATATTTCTTTGCATTGTTCATGCATTGTTCATGCATAACAAAATGTGTAAATATTTCTTTAGGCTTTAATATCAATTATTTTTGCAAAAAAACATATTTATTTTAAATTTAAATAAAATTTAAAGAAAGGAGATTTTGCGAAGAAAAGTGTTTTATTGATTAAGAGTGAGAAATTTCATATTTTAGCAACTAATAAAGAAATTTATTTAGTGTACATTTCAATTTAATATTTTGCAATATTTATTAATTCCTAAAAATTGCCATTTTTATGTAGGTATAATATACGGATTTGATTTATGTTATTCATGAAAAAAGTGGAATTTTACCAAAAGTAAAAGTACAATATTGAATGTTTGAAAAATATTTCATAAACCCACTTATATAATTTAATAAATCAAAAATTATTAAATGAATTCACAAATTGTTTGCATACATACTTTAATGTAAATTATAATTTAAGATAGAAAATGAGTTGACATAATAATAAGAACTTCCTTAGACTATATAATAAGAAGTTTATACATATTATTGAATGACATAATAATAAGAAGTTTATACATATTATTGAATATCTCTGAGTGAAAAATATTATATTTGTGTATATTATGTAATAAACTGTTCAAATATTTATTAGCTGCTTTAAAATATAATTTTTCACTAATTTTTGCTTTTTATGAAATTATATATGAATTCGATATTTCCTATATTTGATACAAATATGTGAATTTTTCAAAAACAGAAAAGAAAAGCATGTTTAATGCCTTAAGTTAAATAAACATTAATTTAATGTAACATTACAGTAAATGTTTCGATGATTATACATTTTTCTAAGTATATACATTTTCATTAAATAAAGATATACAGGTTGAATTTATATACATATGATTGCTATAAATTGTGGTTATTCAATAATAAAATAATTTCTTTTTTTTTATAATGAAAAATGTTTTAATAATTTACCTATGCAGTTGAATGTTTCAGTATGACTTTTGTCTTAAATAGTATATTATTTTCATCAAATGTAAATGTAAAAAGTTTATTTTTGGAGAATTAAATAAAGATATCTGACTGCCTTAGAATATAAACATCTTATGTCAAAGATTTATATAGAATTCAATATATATTTATTAATATAAAAATATACTATCATAAATTTATGAATACACATAGATTTAATATTTCATATGAATGATATAATGAATGGAGTTTTCCAAAATTAAATAAAAAATGTTGAATATCCTAGAGCGAAAAAATTCAGAATGTAACAACCCCAAGAAATGTGTTTTTTCCCCAGCAGATACCAGTGAATATATCGACACAGAGTAATAGCAAACGGGAAAATCTAACAAGAGTTTCGTCGCAGTAGGGTGGTAACCAGCTTCTCGCCAAAGTTAACCACATTTTGAGGAATATATTTATTATTTTCCTTTCTGGTGGATTTCTTTTTCACCAAAAACGTCATCCATTTCCTCGCCCATATGATACAATCACCCACAGACTTTCTCACTTCAAACCTCGGTGACGAGATTAGGGGTTGAACAAGGCCGATACGAAGAAGGACTTTTCATCGAAATAAAAAAGGAAGAAGCTGAAAAAAATAGATGGCACCGGTAACTTAGTAAAAACGGTTGAAGGAGTACTTTTTAAAAAGAAAGTTGCTAGAGTAAAAAATGATTTATGGTTGCTGGTTTTGCCTTTGGGGCTTTCATTGTTACATACATGCTGTTGTGGTTAGAGTCTGAAGATTTAAGGTTGTTTTTTCATGTCAGGTTTCACCGTTTTGAGAAGAAGTTTTTATTTACATTGCAAATATTCGAAAAAGGTGTGTTTGATTCTAATACTGCTAAGGGCTGCACTCTAGAGAGTATCCTTCCGGACCGAGTAAATATTCTAGGGCTTTTGTACATTCAAAAATATATTTATATAACATGCCTTGCTTTCTGGAAAGTGTTTGAATTAAGTAAACTAAACAACTTGCCTTCAAGGGAAGGTATTGAGAAACTACCAAAAAGTTTTCAAAGATTGTTTGGTGTGATATTTTGTATCTATTATTATATAGTATGTTTATATTTATAGAATGTTTATACTTTTACTTTTAAGTTAAAATGATTTCAATAATTTGGGGCTCCATTTTAATTTAAATAGGGTATTGAAGTATAATCTTTTTTTTTTTCTATTGAAAACTGAGTTTTTACGATGCAGATTGGTGAAAGGCAAACAAATTTTTTTATTAAAAAAAACTTGCATTTCCAGATTTTAATCTTTATTATTGATATATGGATAAAATTTTTAAGCATGTAATAAGTACAAAATTTTACATGCTTAAAAATTTTATCAACATTTATGGGTTTTTTCAACAACACTTCCAGATACAAATTGTGAGCTAGGCATTTATCACATTGCAATTACTTAAGATTACAATTTCTTTAAATATTTAAAAAAAATTCAGTTTTAACATTGCAGTTAAGAAAACACTAGTAATTCATATATTTTAATCCTGTCTACATTTTTTGACTTAAAAATATTGGAATTCAAATCACACACACACATAATGATAGTTATAAGCATATAATTGAGAGGAAACTTTCAATTATAATTTTTGTTTTTTTAATTATATATTTTAATAATATTTAAAATATATTTCTTCAATATTTTTATTTCTTTATTTTTTATGATGAAAAAAATTAATTATTCATAACTGTCTTTAGGAATATATTTTTTTTTAAATCATGAAGGCAGTTATGATGGAAACAGTATTATTATTGAGTTCAACGCAGCAGTCAACAACTAAGATAATAGCTCATTTAAATATCACCTTTTCATTAAAAAATATTTTGCTTTCATAATGCCAATAAGTATTACAATATTGTATATATTTTTATAACTATGAATGCCAGAATTGTGAAAAATAAGACTCAGAACATAAAGTTACGATAAATGTCTCCTACGATTTTTTCAATAGCCTTGTAAAAAGAAATCCAGATGAAAATATAAAATTTATATTACTCTATTTTGTTTTTTTATACTACTCATATGATATAAGAATAGTTAAAGTTTAAATGTCTTAGTCAAAATGATATATTATTGCACTTATGCTATAAATTCTCTTTTGTTATTGTACTTTCTAATTTTAAGGTTTGGTCATATAATAGTTAATTAATATCTTCAGTTTAACCTTTTTCACCAATCATTTAATAAACATTTGTTACAGTATTTATTTATTACTACTATTTCCTACTGAAAATTAAAATTATATTTGACAGAAAATTTATTACAATTATTTTAAATATTCGTTGTGTTGCTTATATTTTCTGCGTATTCCAGTAGAAAGATAATAATTTATCTATAAGGCAAATTGTTCCATCATGTAGAAAATTTATTTTTGTTTTTTTGTTGTTACATTTGTTTGTTCAATTTATTGTGTTTTGTGAGCTCAGCAATAAGAAAACATTAATTTTTAATTTCATAAATATTGTTGTTATTTTAAACTTATCAGTAGAAAAAAATATATAAACTAGTTTAAAGGAAGTAGACTTATGAGAATGAATTTAAATAAAGCATATGTGAAAAGGTTTTTTACTTTAAAAATCCGTAAAATATATGATTCGATCTTGCGAAGGAAAAGTTGGTATTATTAATTACATAAAATCAGTATTTAACAACAATTCTTTCAATCAAATTAACATGTAATTTAATTTTTTTATTAAAGTTTATAATATTTGTTGAGCAAGGAAAAGTATTTCAGGATTAAATTTTCAATGTTTATAAAAATAACTATATAAAAATTTCGAAATATTACTAAAATATAATATACATAAAAGAATTGTTTACTTAAGAAGAAGACAAATATTACAATTAAAAAAATAAAAATAAAGCTAAATTCAGCTTTATGGGATGAATTAAAAACTAAAAATTTAGTCATAATTTTATTTGATTAATGTAACTTATATTTTCATTTCAAAGAATTTATAATATTAACATAAATGGAGAGACAGGAGATTATTTAAATGATTAAAATGCAGTTTCTTAAAAAAATTTTTTTCCAATATAGCATTTAATATATACTTACAGAATTCTTTTAGGATTTAAGACGATTTTATAATTTCATAAAATTAAATTCCTGAATAATTACAGTTTAAGTTAACTAGTAGAGTAATAACTACTTTTTGGAATATTAAATTTCTAATTATGGAATGTTATTTTTGTAATTGGCGCATGATTTTGCAACTAATGTTTGATTTTAATAAAGTTATTGAGAATCTGAATGTTATTAAGAATTTTTTTTTTGCTTATAAACAATAGTGTCATATGGCTACAAAAATATTTAATCAAAAACAATAAATTTTTTTTCTTAATTATAATAATATGTATAATTTATTTGATAACATATCGTAAAATTAGTGTTTAAATTAGGCTTTTTAATTCAAAAATTAAACATTTTTAAAGTTTCTTTTCTTAGGTTTATGAATGTTGTGACACGAGTGATGTATAAATGCAAGTGAGATTTAATGATGTGCGGTAGTTAAATACGTTTCTGTACAAAGTTAAATATACCTGTTAGTAATTATAATACAACATTGTATGAAGTTTTTCTCTTAGACAGTTTTAAGACACAGTCATGTAATCACTAGTATAACCTATCGCCAATTCAACAACAGCTTAAACTGCAGTGAGACAACAAAAACTTACATACTTCCTCAAAAATTACTTACCTTTTGAACACTGGCCAAGTTTTGCTTTCCTGTTGGATTTTCATAGATAAATGAGTCACAAAAAAGAAAACTCTGAAAATTCCAAACTATCAATCATGTCAAAAGTCTATTTAAAAAGTAAAAGAGTCATATCTATCTTTTGTTCATGAACAATGCTTGAAGTCGAACAATTGATACTTCTCCTTCTTCAAAAGTGCTACAACTAGTTACAGACCCAGGCAGTCTCTCCAAGTTTCTTCCACCTGACCATAACCAGCGCAACAGTTTTCCATTGGCTCACCCCTCACACCTTAAGGTCTTTTTTCACGCTATCTAACCATCTATTAAGTGTATTTCCTTCCAGCTTTTTCTATCTATTCTTGAAAAAGTTAGTTTTTTGTAAGGAAAGAATCATCATGTCTATAAATATATCCTGGCAATCTAATAAGGGAAAACTTTACAATTTTTACACTGTATAATTCCTGGGTGTGTAAAGTTCCTGATATATTATTTTCTATTTGTGGTTCATATGCTTTCTTCGTTATATTTTTCTTTCAAAAATCAGTTATGGATTCAAACTTTAGATATTAGATTAGTAATTTACTAAGATTAGTAGATTAGTGATAGGATCTAGAGTATATTCCTATCACTGACCAAGGTAAACATACGAAACAACATAGATTAAATAAATGACGCTTATAAAAATTTTACATTGTCATTGTTTAACAAGTGCAGCAACAAACCTAAGTAGCAAACAATAAATTGAAGCCAATCAAATGATATGAACCAAACCGCATTAGCGATGATAATTCGGATTTTTTTATAACTTTATTTTCAGGTTTCAATTTGACAAGGGGGCAGCTAAGAGTCTGAAAAAGATAGTGTTCTTTTGAAGGAGAAAAAGTAAGGAATTGAAAGCGAACAAAAAGTGGAACAGGCTTTTGGCTGGCAAGCGCTCAAAAAAAAATTTTTTTTTTCTCGCCAAGTCGTTAATCTTTATTATCTCGAGCAAGATGGCGAAAAGTGCTGAACGATAGCGAATGGGTCATTTTTCATCTGCAGAAAAACCGCCAAAGATTGCAGAAAATGCGCGAGAAGACATAGCTATGACGTGGAAAATCAAAATTGCGGGCGTGAAGTACTGTGCAGATGAACGGGGAGATTATGAATTTCCGCTTTCTTTAAAGGGATATGTTATTTGCAAGTGTGTGTTTTTTGATGTCACTTTGTCATTTATTTCTCTTCACCGCTGATTTTTTTGGTTTCGTGCAAATTTGCATTGGTTAAAATCTTTTTTTCTTCTCCTTATCTAACATTTATTACTTCAAGGGAAGTTTTTATGGATCTTATGTATTCAAGGGAGTTTCTTAATTATGTTATACATATATCATTGCTTTAGTGGAGTTACGCCAAATTTGTTTGATTTTGGCAAACTAATGGAAAGGTCTTACAGAAAAAATTACAAAAAGGATAGTTCATTAATTTTAAAAAGATAATTCGTATGTCTTTTACAATGAATGATAAGTCCAGTCACTTGCAAGAAGAAGAATAAACCATTCCATTAGGCCTTTATTATGGTATCAATATTTCATTAATTCAACAAAACGTGTGTAATTTTTTATATTTTACTATGTATTTTTGATTTTAAAACTTAGACTAGTTTCCTTAACTACATAAAATTAGTAAACTATTATCATATTACTATAACTGGCAAACTATTATAAAAAATTAGATATTTTTATGAAATATGATTTTCAAACGTATGTAAAGCATATATATAAATTTAAAGTGTATAATCATATAAATAAAAATAGTTATTAAGAAAAAGTATCATATTTTTTTTAAATATTAGTTTTGAATTCTTAAAATGAGAAATAAAACTTAAAAACATTTTTCAAGTGATACTTGGTGTAATAAATGTACTCAAAACCCATAACAGACATTCTTGAGCGCTGTTGAAGAAAAATAAAGGATGTTTCAACATTCAATGTATATTAATCAAAGATAAGTTAGTATATTATTTTTCTTTAGAATTGCAGATTCAGAGCCATTTGTTACTAAGTAAAGAGTATGCACGCTTTCATCTGTTTATATTTGCTTATAGAGGTGTTGACTATATATAACAGCAATTTCAAGACTAATCAGTAGCCATCTTAAAGGATTAACTTTTATCTGTTGCTGCAAATTTTTTCCAACCTGAAATCACCTAAGGCTAGCCTCTCCGGATCATGCCCTAGACAGCCTGGGCCTAAATTTAGAGGACCAAATATCATCTCAATTTCTATGGATTGAAATTACTAGAATACCAGATCTAGTTATTGCAAGATCATGAAGGATTAGTAACAGGTACAAACACTGGAAACAGATCGTAAATAATTTCTTCTGTGTGAAATTCATAACAATCAATATAATCAAACATTTGATACGAATTGTAATCAATGTATCATTATTTTTCCACTATGAATGCTGCTGAATGATTCTCTACTTTTGTTACCATCTAAAAACAACTGATAAAATGTCACTTAGATAACTCTCTTCTATATTAAGCATACCTGCCTCGCAAATAAAATGTTCATTCTTTTACGAAAATAAGCATTTTGTGCCTCTTATATGGTTTGCTATAAAATATATTATCGTTAAATTAAGGTTAAATGTAAATGTAAAGCATTGAATATTGTATTTTGGAAGTATACCAAAATTTAAAAATATTAATGTCATAATTTCTTAGATTTTCTTTACTGATTGAAATATTTTGGTAATAAAAAGAAAATCTTTATTTGAATCGTGAATAAGTTCGATCCATTACAATAACAAACATATTTATTTACTGCAACCACAACTCATATTTTTTTAAATTCTAGTAATTTTAATCACCTCAAAGAAAACCAGGGCTCATTTTTTCTAATTTCATTATAGGAAATAAAATAAAGATGATCATATACTCATTCACCTAATGCTTCTTTTTCAAGATACATTTGAAATAGCTGGTTAATTTTTCGATTATTTTTATTTTACTTCTCATGTATTTGCATAAAAAAACTTCCATCTTCAGGAAAGAAATTATAAAACTCTTAAAATTTTAATATTAACCATTTAGTTAAACTGTTATAACGTTTAAGCGAACAGAAATATGTGCGTTACTTGTTTGTGAGAGCAAAAGATATAATTGATTCTAATAAATAAATATCTTCATCGAATAAATAAGTATTCAGCTCTTGTGGAAACATGAATATATTCTTGAGTTTTCCAACTCATATATGAAATGGAAATGTGCTCTCATCTGTATTTATAAATTTAAATTATTGAATTAACTTTTCTATTTTAAAATGTATGAAAAAAATATTTTTTGAATATTATAAATTGACAAAAGATAACTGTTATAAATTAAATTTTATAATTGATATTTACAGCTACAGATTAATATATAAATAAAAAAATCTTTATCAAACTATATATTAAAAAACTAAATATTATTTCTTTTAAAATTACAAAATATATTAGTTTGGAGAAAAAGTAATCCATTATTTTTTCGGTGGACGTCTGTAGTGATCTATATCTCGTGAGATATCTATCAAACAATTTCAGATTTATGTCGTTGGAAAGGTGACATTTGACATTAAAATATCCTCTTGCGGTTTTTTGTTTGATTAATTCAGTTACGAGAACAAGGTTTTAAAAATAGAAGACAACAAACAGAAAATTCAATACATTTTCGTTTTTCTCTTGTAACGGCGAAAAAGATAGCCGGGTGGCTAAAATTGTGAAAGGTGTTTATCATCCTATATAAGACTGTAACAACCAGTTACATACAATTTTTTTTCGTCGATTCCGTTAGGGTATTTTTGATGTTAGAGATGCACCTCGCATGTGGATACAGCATCGTCGAAAATGTCTATAAAATATCAAAAATGATCGAAGTTAACCGCATGTCAGCAGTCGTAACGCGCCAAGACCTAAAAATCTACATGAAAGCTGTTTTAAGCCTTTTTACAAAGTGAATCCAAAAGAAGTTACATAAAGTTCACGTAAAAATAATGGATTTCTTTTTCCCCAAACTAATATATTGTTTTATGTCTCAAAGAAATTTAAACCTCAATCTAATTGTATTCAAATAGAATTGATATAAAGTAAGTTAAAATTTTAAGTGCTTCTATTTCCGAGTTCTCTTGAGATAATAATCAATTAAAATTTTTATCAATCGAAAATAATATTCAACAAGTTTTGAAACAATTAAAACTATAGAATATATTATTGTGAGATGTCTGAAAGTGTCTGTGCGGAATGTTTGATATGTGTTTCAGTCATCCCATGGTAAGGATTGCAAATTATATCAACAATTGAAGAATTTTATATATTAAATATCTAATATTTTCCGAATATCTTGAGAATATTATTTCATAGAAATGGAAAACTAAGCTTATTGAAATAGAAAATCATGGTTTGCATCATGCTAAGGGAGTTACTTCCGAGACAGAAGATGAGCATGGGACATTTATAAGTTCTATAGAGATATCTGAAACAAAAGACAGTTCAGTAACATTAGGCTTTTTAAAATATGCAGTATATATCAAATTGATTCGATGGTTGACATATGTTGTTCAAATGCCCTAGAAAAAATAAACAACTGATAATAAATAAGTTTTATGATATTTGTCGGTATAAAGAATACAAAACTTGTAGATATTATTCACATAACATTTTGCAAATAAACAAATATTTCAAAAACGAAAGACTTTTCAGGTATTAATGAATAAATGACAGGGTGGGATTTTCCATCGAAAAAAAGAGGGTTGCTCATATAAGACATTGGAATCAACTGGGGAAGGAATTTTTCCCTTTCATTTCTGTTTAAAAAATATTTCAATTTCTCAATTTCTTAAAAGAATAATAAGTGAATGGCATTCGTTGATTATTCGTATAAGGAGTATATCACTTATTCTTATTATTCTTATAAGAAGTATATAATAATCAATAAAGAACTACATAAGCTGATAATTCTCATTTAGATTTTACTAATTCATGGAAGTATAAGCTTATATTGTTCCCCAATATACCTTTTCTAAGTAAGTTTTTCTTTTGACATTTTAATGCCTGACAACTGAAGACTATTTAAGTTTTCTAAAATCTGTTTTTTTTTACCTAATGGAAGTATATTGGATGAAAGTAAGGGGTATATATATATATATATATATATATATATAAAAATTGCAAAATGAAAAACTCTGTAAACTGTCTGGTAACGACCATGATGAACTCGGGTGCAAAAAGAAAATGCATAATTTTTATCTTCCACCGTTTAGTAGTAGCTGGGATCACACTTGAGAGCCTGCATTCTAAATAGCGTTGTCCAAACATCTGAATATGGTACACCTTAAAATATTTATTTACATATATCTCATTATTGCTTAGTTTAAGATCAAAAGAAAAAAATAGAATAAGTTGTTAATCTTTCAGTATTTTGCCTTAACAGACTCTTCAATATTTTAAGCATCATAACAAATTATACTTAAGATTAGTGTGTTAAGATTTTAAATTAATTAAATATTTCATAAAAATTATGAATACACTTTTGATTTTATTTTGTGAAATTATTTTGTCAATTTTGTAACAAAAGTGAAGTTTTAAATCTAACAATATTGTATGGTAAATTAAATAATCAATAACCTTTGAACTTTAAAACTAGTTTTGTTCATGTAAACTAAACTGTAATCAAATTAATTAAAAGGATTATATTTTATTTTCATGCATAAATATTTCAAAGCATGTAATATATATATAATAAGATATGTTCGAGAAATAACTTAACATTTTTTATTCACATAAGGTGCTCTTTTAAGAACTTGGTTACATTACCATGTATTTTATTTTATTTTATTTATTGATATTTTTTTTTTATTTTACTCTTTATTCAGTTAGTTAGATAATTGAGGAAATACTCTTTGCAACAAAAATCATTTGAAGAATTTTCTGCCTTATTTGTCGCTTACTCAGTTGATTTATTATTTTTCCTGTACTAGATAAACTGAATAATTACTACTAACAGCAATTCTTTACATTATATTAATTTGCGTTTAAGAAACCTCAAGAATATTGTTTAAAATAAAAGATTTACTGCAGAATATCTCATTGGTAGTTAATTAAATACTTTTTTTTTAACTCAAATATTATAAACTGAAAATAACTGATTAATAAATTAACTAAAATAATGTTTCCTATGATTAATGCAATTTTGATGCAGTTTAATTAATTTTTTTTCAAATTAATAAGTATATCTTGATTGAAATGAAATACATAATTTAATACTATTTGTATTTAGAATTTAGTGTATACGTGTATTTCTTAAATATAAAGAAATATACACAAAATTATTCATTTCATACTTAATCTGGCAATTAATTTCATTTCATTGCTTTAGGTGCAGACAACTAATCATTTTATTAAAACTACTTGTTGAATTTATTTAAACCCAAGTGCACATATTTCGGCAAAATTTTAACATCGTATTAAAATACTAGCAAGGTATCTTCAGTTCAGTTTAATTATATTAAGAGATGCTTAATTAATTTAATACGGTCAAGATTTTGGATTCTTCTAGAGATTATTAAAATAAAAATTTAAGTAGTAAATATTACAAAATAATAAACAAGGGATTGAAGACTAGATCTGCAAATATATTAATGACAATGTTTATTACACAATTAGGTAAATTTGAGAAATGTTAGGGCTTCAAGGCATTGAGGTGATATCTATTAATTAATTTGGTAAATTAATATAGAAACAGAATTAATCGAAGTTCAAATTATAAACTGGAATCCTAAATATTTTATAAACGATGGATTTTAGCTTCAATCTAAATATTTTACCTTTAGATATTATTCTTTGATATTTCTCATAGAAAGTTTATAAATATTTATTTGGTACAAGAAATTAGTTCAATAATGGCTTTTAAGTTTATTTCTGATGGTAGAGAAAAATAAGCAATGTTAGCTAAATAAAACAGAAAGTTTATACAACAAAATCTGGAAAATGATTGGATAAAACAAACCCAAAAACCACTGGAGTCATTACCTTAAACAAAATCTGCCATGCCAATATCGCAAAATTTTGGAGTAGTAGCCAAGAAATGCACCACATTATCGAAGATGGGCTCTGTTCATATTTTTCTCTAAGACACCGAGTTGGCAAACTGTTTGGGCAAAAATTCCAATGCGGGCAATTATAATCAGTGAGCAACTACTGCATCACTTTAAGTATCTGATAAATATGCGAGGTCGTCAATTTTGCATTACTTCAATTGTAATTAACTTATTATTTTTAACTGGTATCTTTGTCTATTGCTTTATGTTAAGTTTCAAAATTTTGTGTGAGATATTTAAATATTTTTGTTGTACATTCTTTGTACCTTTTTGTGTCAGAAAATCCGCTTGCTCGTTTCCAAAGATGCTGCTTGTGGAAGTTATTGAAGTGTAGATCATTTTATCGACCATTTCATATGCTATGTATATATGGTTTACGCTTAGCAATATCCTTATAGCAAATGGTCTTGTTCCATTAAAATGTCTTATATGACATCCTTCTCATTGTCATTGTGTGGAAATTTTTTGTTATAAACTAAGTCAATATACCCTAGATTGGAGACTGTTAGATTTCAGCTAAATGGAAAAAGTATGTTTGGTGGAATATAATCTTTGTTTGTTAAACCTATGATTTTTGTTTCTTAAAACCTATGTTTGTTGAAATACTATATTTCTGAATATTAATAAAAATTATTTTTAATCGATAAAATTTCAGCAGAATATAATCAAGAAGATGTTAAAAACATAAACATTAATAAGTAAATAATCAATTTATTGAGTACAAAAATATATTTTTATGATTTTATTTACCATTTCCTGATAAAAATAAATAAATAAATAATTATTTGAAAAAATAGTAAGGTGCAAAAAATAATATACATATATATTATTATAGTTATAAACTGTTTCTTTATTAACACACACACACACACACACACACACATATATATATATATATATATATATATATATATATATATATATATATATTATCAATTATCTAAATCTTTTATTCTTATCAATTATCTTCCTCATATGCGAACTAATAAAGATTATAATCGATTTTTTGCAGAGTGTGGCTAAACATATTTGCTAATTATAGTATCTCTACACTAACATAATTCCTTATACCCAGCAAAGAAGTGGGCTTTACCAGTTGGGTGGAAATAGAAGGATGAGTGTCTTCGTAATTTCGAAAAGGCACCAAGCAGAAGACTCCCACATACTTGTCCTGTCATTCTTAGCGGTATTATTTCACTCGGAGGATATTGAGTTCATAACCTATTCAATATGCTCCAGTGAACTATACAAAAAGACGGATTTTTGGTTAAGTCGATATATTAAATACCAACATTCAAAATATATTATGAGAATACAGAATGCGGTCTTTCATGTACCAAATGAAAGCTGTACCTCTAAATTAAAACGCAACATACTAATTACGGGAGTAAAATTGATATTAAAATCATTAATAGTCAAGGCTATATTTTCCTACACAAATCATCAAAGTAAAAATTGCCCATGTTTTAAAAGGTAATCTAGAGAGTCGAAGAATTGTTCTCAATTCATCTTAATGCGAAACAGTTAACGTGACAGCTACAAAATATTTCTAAAAAAAGACTTTCTACAGATCAAAACACTTGGTAAAGGCATTTACAAATAAAAAATATTCAAACAGAAAAATATTTAATTTACTGAAAATTACGTTCTGTAAAATATACGTATAATTCTAAAAATAAATGTCAAAAAATTATCCTATTTTCCTAATGTTTTACAATATATTGCAATGTGTCAAATATTTTACGACCTAACGACATATTAATCGCTTAGTATTAATTATTGTATATTGTATTATAAATTATGTAGAAGGGAATTTTATTTTACAATTAAAAAAAAAGTTCTTTAATATAGTAGATTAACTATTTTAATACCAAGCCTCTGCTTCAGTTTTATATATCAAGTCAGAGTTTATTCAAAATAAAGCAGCTTTATTAGTTGACGAAATTGAGGAGCACTGTTGCTTATCTTATCTCGCAGATTATGGCGAGCGACAGTCTGAATCGCAAAACTGAATAGGTATGATAATATGGACCTCATAATCTGGTAAATCAAGATACATTTCATCGCATTACCGTTATCTATAGCTACTTGCAAGAGCGGAAGGTTTTCCGTCGGAAAAAGTAATAAATTACCCTTCCATCACTCTGCCTTGATGGCAGTGTCAAGGTGGATCTATAAATCGAACATTCAGATATTGCGAGCTCCGCGTCTTTCACCGGCGAGAGATTAATATCCGTTGCATTGCACCTCCGATCCTTACGCATCACTTTTCTTTCTCTGCCAAGGTAAACAGAATAATACTGCAAAGATTGTTTTTATGGAAAATGAATAGTTATGAGGGTCATGTTGGGAATAGTTTATCACTACCCGTGAGAATATTCTCGAACAAGTAGGTGCACCAAAATAAATATTGTATTCAAGCAAATGCACAGGAAAAATTCTTAGAGAAATTTATAATTTATCATTGAAATTTATGATACTTATATCAAGCTGTTTAAGGTTCTTTATATGAATACACACACACATATTTGTGTGTGAGGGAGAGAGGGAAAAATAGTTTTTACATGTGTAATAGAAAGCCCTTTTATAATTTTAAGAAAATCTATTTAATTTTCAATGAATTATGATAATTTTTCAATATGTAAGGTTTATTGAAAAATCTTGTTTATTGAAATATATATTTTATATAAAAATATTCCTCTGTAACTTATTATCTAAAATGATTAAGGAGCTTTACTTTTACAAAAACAAACATAATAACTTCAATTCTGGTATTTGTTTTGCTAACAGAGTGCTGATTATCGCACTTATTTAATGACTTATCTAAGAAGTATTTTATGATGCATTCTCTCACACAGCATGAGATTTTTGATATGTCTGTATACATACATGCATATATATATATATATATATATATATATATATATTATGAGATACATTTTATAAAAACAATATTCAATTCAATCAACATATCAATGCTTCCTCTGCAATATACGATGTTAAAATAATGAAATTAATTTAGATTAAATTAACTATTTAAAGGATGAAAGTTTAATAATTATTTAATAGTAATTTCAGATACCGCTGTTAGTTGAGACATGATCATGGCCAAGGACCAAAATATTTACATCCCATGTAGAAATAGCTATCTTGTGTTCAATATCTTCTGAGGATTATTCTGCAATAAATGAATGTTTTCATATCAAGAAGGATATTTAAATAATTTCAAAGCAAAGAGCAAGTGGAAAACTTACAAGGCACTGTCAGAGGCACTATTTTAATTCGTGGACATTGTTGTAATGACTTATTTACATGCCCAGACGTCCATTAGTAAACATGATATAGACTGGCTTGCTCAGATATAGAATTTACAACTTTCCGATTATAAAGGTTAATTACTACCTTACGATGAGAATAATATGGTTGCATCTTCTGAATGTTATTTTTACTCTAATAATAATATTATTAGAGCTAAATTTCTAAGATGCAAATACGTGCCATGTATTGTGTGTATATGTATCTATCTATATATGTTCTTTAAAACATTTATATGGCATATTTATTAGAAAAGAGGTTGAGAAAAAATATTTGTTATTTGAAAAGTTAGACTTTTTCTTTGTCACTGTATTATTTTCCTTCGAATAGCAATGACAATGTTCTAAACTTTTCTCCAAACTTTCTCCATGAAAGTGGTGAATAAACTGTCATACTCTTCAAATCTCGCTCAACGAGCGAGAGTGAAAACAATATCTTATGCAATATGGTCATTAATTCCAACATCAATTATACAATAAAACCAAAGGGGGGAACTTTAAGACAATGCTTTTAGGTGGCAATTCATTTTTGGCTAAAAGGGGAAGTTTGAAAAGGAAGAAAAGAATCTTTCTGTTCCGGCTTATTAATCATGGGAACTGGATTCAGGACTTGACTATAGAATCATAAATAATCATTTTCCCAGAAGAAGACACTGTGAAACCATTATCTTTAGAATAAATATTATATTAATTTGATAATTTTTTTCGATGGCTGCGGTATCAAGGGAAACATAAAATGAACGTTCTCCCCTCTTGAAGTGGTATTTTGGAATCATTAAATTAGAAACATTATTATTGCATTAATAGATCACTTTGAAACTAAGCTAAGAAAGAATCGGAAATCATAATTATTTCCCATTTCTCCGGAACCATTTTTTTGAAAAATTAATAAGGCAAAAGAAGAAAAAATGGTGAAATTATGTTAATATAAAGGAAAAGGGATGGCACTTTCAAGGGAAATGCATTTAAACTCGAGTTGGAGAAATTTAATTACTGCGGAGTAATGGAAGAATTTTGATAACCATGGTTGGGAATCCTTTGGAAAATTCAATTTTGTGTCATTATCCACAGGAATGGACTCTAAGAAAAGGGAGAAAGACTTATGAATTATGGATGACATTTAACTAAAAAGCATAGCTATTTCATGTTTGGTATTGTAAGTAATGTATAAAAAAAAGAATTAAGTGAAAAAAATATTAATAAACATTTCATTTAATTGAATCTTTCATCTTTTGACCGAAATTTGCTCATTAATAGGCTTAGTTAGATGCATAAACACGATGTTTACTTTATTATAAAAGCATTTCCCTAGCAGTAGTATCAAAGAAACATAAAAAAAGTAAGAAATCTATTCTCAATTGATTATTAATGGAAAACATTTTTTAATTGTAAAAACCTTTGATGTGTTGATTTCTTAGTTTGTTGTTTTGATTTTGATGTAACTTATAGTTTGTCACTTTGATTAATTTTAAGAGAGAGAGAGAATGAATTTTTTTTTTTTTGCATTAAGTATCCATTTATTTTTAATTTGCTTAAAATAAGTATGCGATCATTTTAAATTCTAATTAGATTTATAATGAATGATAATGTTATTAGTTTAAGTAAATAAAACACAATTTTTTTTATCTGTATTTGATATAATATTGTTTAATTAGGAGGGAATCTTTTTTAAAATATATTTGAGATATTTCATTCTATGTATGAAAGTAAAAGTGAGTAATTGTAATATTACCTTAGATGCAACGCAATTTGGAAATTTTTCCATTTATAAATAACTACAAATAAATTTAGATTATAAATAATTACTTAGAAATTTCCTATGTTAAATAACATTTTTATTAACATCCTAATATCTCAATGGTTTTGCTCTCAATCTTTTTTAAATTTTGAGTCTGATAATTTATTCTTGGAAATTATATATTAAAGTAAAAAAATACAAAATTTTGAATAACTATCAATTTGCCAGATATGAAAGTAAATTAGCGTTTAAAGCTTCATTATTGAATACGTAGACTATAAAAAATTTTAAACATTTATGAATATAAAAATGCATGTAATTTTTAAATTTTGATGATCTGAACAATATGATATGTTGGATATTTTTAGGTGTTGAAAAACCTCGTTCCCAGATTACCATTGTTGCAACTATGAAAAACATTCAAGTAAAAGCATAACATTACTAGCCAAGTGACTCGGTTTCATAAGTTCTGAAAAATATTAAGAAAGTGATTTTAGTTTTATTTCATAGTTTTCATACTATATAAGATTAGGAAATGTGCATAATCATTCAAGATATTATGATGTAGTAAGCCTTTTAACACTTTCCTTTACCCAGTGACATGATGACTTAAAAATTAAAATTTCTGTGCAATTGTCTGTCATACATCATAAAGCATTATATTTCTATCACCAATATATTACTTGAGGAAATAACTTTAATGTACTTTATCATAAAACGAATGATATCTACTAAATTTTACATTAAAAGTGTTTCAGCATGCAGCTCATGTAAAACCAGATTATCGTCAAATATATATCCTTAAAATAATTTATCAACAATTTTGATTGGTAACTTTTTAAAATCTGTTCCACATTTAACAAGAGTGGAGTTAGAGGAACTAGTGTATATGCTGTATAATATAAATTAATTTATTTAATTTATTATATTAAATCGTTATAAATTTAAATACAAAGATATTAAAATTCAAGTTATTTTACTCTATTGTCTTTCTTATTGGAAAAAATTCTCTGCAAACTATTAATATCACAAACAACAAAGTTTAAATTTATAATTTGTAATTTGTAATATAATTTGTAATATAATTTGTATACATTTATAATCGGTTTTAAATGTTAATACGTTAATCTTTATTCAAAGATAATACAAACATTTGGATAAATCATAAATGTTTAATGAAATAGTTTTTGCTCATATTTAGTTTAAACATCACTTACTAAATATATAAAATTTCTCTACTAAAGTTATAAAATATGCAGTAAAAGCAAAAGTCTTTCAATATGCAGAAGTATCTACTTTTTTATAAAATATGGACATTCAACACAATCTTCCTACAATTGTATATTTAAAGATATTATATATTACAGAACACACACACACACACACACACACATATATATATATATATATATATATATATATATATATATATATATATATATATATATATATATATATATATATACATGTGTGTGTGTATAAACGTGTGTTGTGTATTTATTTACAGTGTATCCTATTATAATTACATGTGACATGAAATAATGTATCTTTACTAATCTAAAACTTCTTTCTATCTGATTCACAAAACTAGATCACTTTAACAACATAAAACATACTTTTTAAAATATATGCTAATGTAATCATGTTTATGCTTTGATCTGTTGTGGCTTACTTACTTCATTGAAGATCATGCTAGGAAACTTAATTATCTTCAAACGTTGACTCAAAAGCATTTAATAAACGCGTAACGACTTGGAATATTAACGTTGTGATTCCATTACAGTTATGAAGTTAGTTCCCATTTCATCATAGAGAGCAATGTGCCGGAAAGTAGAGCAAGGGAGCTGAAAGCGATTGCTCACGTATATCCAACAGAAGAACTGGTAATAAAATTCACGGCTCGGTTTCTTTGAATAAAGTCTTTTATGATGATGAGCTGCTACGCGTTTTGAAGAAACCACCAATCAGCAATATGAAGAGAAGTTTGAAGGGAAAACGTTTTCCCTTATGAAATATTTGGTAAAATGTGTTGTGCTTTGCATACTTGGTCATAATTTGCGGGCTTTTTAGAATTTTGTTAAATTAGAATTTTTACTCGGTACATGTCTTTGCCATAATTTTTTGCTTTATCAAAAATTTTGTACTTTGATTATCATAAATGAAATTGAAATAAAGGCTTTAAATGACGATAAAAGGTTTTAAGATATTAATAAAAATCAATTAATATTTTATATATTAAAATTTTTGGTATTTGTTCATTATTAAATTTTGTATTTACTGTGCATAATTTATTATAACTATGGGACTTCTAAAAACTTACAATCAAGCATCTCACAATACTCAGTACTTTTCATCAGGAAAACCGAAATTATAATTATTATTTGTAACAAGTGTAAAGCATCCGAAATATAGTAAATTTAATTCCTTATTTTTCCTCTGACGTTGCTGATATGTATGATTTGATTGGTTTGTTAGTTTATCAACGGTTATATTCATTTATGGCACACTATGATTAATTAAATGGTGACTTACACTTTTAAGTAGATCCCAAACCACTATTCTTTTCCTTGATGAGTAGCCTGCAAAAGAACTAATGAACCGAAAGCCAGATTTATAATATTTCGGCTGCAATCTAGCTTCTCTGGACTTAAAACAAAGCAAAAAGATTATGGGGCAATGATGCTAAAGATGTATCATACCATAAAATAAAAAAATAATTTAGCTTGTTAGAGGATATTTAGAAAATGGTTGATTTTACTTATCCATTGTAAATAATAGTTGCCACTCACAGTAAAATAATGTAAAATCATAACAGAATTAATAAATCTATGATGTTCTAAATACACGTATAAATGTATTAGAGATAATTTATAATGTCTTAAAATTTGTATCTTAAAATACCCTTTTAAATTAAAGAATAAACTTACATATGCTATTTTAGATATTAGATATTTGCGGGTGAGCTTTCGTTACTTTGCAAGTGCAAATCGTCTGTATCTTTCTGAATGTATCTGTGAATCTTAGTATATTAATTACTCTGGTGAACTTATTAAAGTATGCAGATATATTAATGTATTTCCTAATGTGTCTTACCAGAAATCTCATTACTTTCTTGTGAAACAGTGTTCAACTGTCTTCGGCTTTCGAAAGAACTATATTCAAAATTGATATTGCCTCATTTCTAAATGAAAATGCTTTCACTAGTTGCTTTATGCAGACTAAAAGAGTTATTATTACAAACTATGACTCCATTATATTGGAATGCATTATCTTGTTTAAGTTGCCCATTCAGAATTTTAATATAATGATCTTCTTCTATCTTTCTCTTTTGTTTTAAAATTTTACTTTCAATACAAAAAAAAAGAATTTAAAAAATTCGCATTTTATTAAAGAAATTAGTATATGATATACTCAAAGAAATGGTACAAGAAATTATATTTATATTACCTATGTTGCACTTTAAAAATATTGCTGGTGTTAGGAAATATGAACATATGACATCATTAGTAAGACTTTATATTTAAAAGCAGTGCGTCTTATTTTACAATAATTTAGAATTGCCTGTTGAATTTTCCTAATAAAAGTTTAAAACACAATTTAATACCATTATTTATAATTCACTGCACCTCAAAATAATGAAGTGTATAAATAAAAGCATGCAACGAAATTTAGAAGATTGTCCTACACACATGCCTATTAACATCTTTAATTTTCGAGCTTAATGTTCAATTATATGAAAGATGTTTTTCTGTAAACTTAATTTTTGTTACTCTATATTAACAATGAAAGGCTAAATAAAGCCACATTAGTAATTTCCAAAGCTAGTTTTTCTGTTTGCTAAATGAGTTCGCCTCTTCTTCAGATATATTTGTTAACTTCAAAAATGTTTAGTCATGCTATATTTAGTCTTTAGATCTTAATAATTCATAATTTTATTCAAATCAATTATTTTAAAAAATCACACAAATTATACAATAGTTTAGGTTAATTGAACTTACAATGAAATAAATTTATTTTTTGCATCGTTAATTTCAATTAATTGAATGAAGTAATACATTTTTTCAAAATTTTGAGAGAAATACATTATTGAGACGATAAAAATTTATATTACTATAAAACTAGCATGAATCTACATATATTTATATACTATGTGTATTAGTTTACATAATGTTAACATAATGAGACAGTTAAAACTTTACAATTGCATTCGAAAGAAATCCATAGTGAAGCTTATTTACAATATATTAATTTTTTTTAATTTAAAATGTAAAGAAAGTTGAGAAAAAAATTGATCTGACTATTGTATTTTTAGATTTTTAAATACTAAAATAGCAGATAATTGTATATTACCTTTACAACAATTTATGAATTGCCCGGTATAAAATATATTTACATATTACAATTACTTAATAAGAAATAAATATTTCCTTTATAAATATTAATTTAATAAATTTAAACTACAAAAATCATTAGTTAATTTTATTTATTATTTTTAAAATAATTTATTATTTTAAGGCATTTAGGTTTCAGAAATAAATATTTAAGTTATTATTACTTTTAAAATTTGTCCTCAATATTTTTATAACTCGAAATAATGTTATTCACAAAAAAAAAACCCTTTCAAATGTGAAATCGTTGAACATAAAATTCTTTTATTTATCAAACTATTGATGGAAAAGTTTTGAAAATATTGATTCAATATTGGGATTTAATTTAAAACTATTGATTTTGAAATTTCTTACTTTAAGAATTTTCATAAGTATGCTACTTTAATTTTATAAGCTTCATGATGCTATAGTTAAAAAATAAACGTTAAATATATTTTTAATTTGAATGCATAACAAGTTTTTAATTATTCACAAAATTGTGGTAAAATTAAGAGAATACGTAATTAAGGTTATTTTTGTCTCACAACAAAAGTACTATTTTTACATTCCTCATAGAAAATTCTGTTTCTTCAATTCCAAAGAAAGTCGACAATAACCACCATTTTGAATTTTCCAAAACGAGCACTTGAATGACTGAAGTAAAGAAAAAAAAAAAAACCCGACATTTTCACCGGACGCAAAAGGGTCACAATCGTAAATGTAATTTACTGTTCCTTTTTAATTCCTCAGAGGGAAAACAATGGGCTTTTATATTTTTTCCTTTTTTCTTCCCCAAAAGGGAAAAATAAATAATTTCTAGAGAGCAATTTCTAACTAAAAATATCGACTTTGAGGGAAGAGATTATTAAAGTCCTCCTCTTCAGAGGTGGTACAAGGTGGTAGGAAAAGGGTAGGGAAAAGTTGTTGAGTTGCGTCGACTTTCTGAAAAACTTTCTATTTTATTTTGCCTTCCAAGATAAGTTGGAGGAAAGGGTTTATTATTTTAATCTTTTAAAACTCTTCTCTCTCAGCCTTTCTTGTTCTGCGCTCAGTTTAAAACTCAAGCCAACTGTGACCGTGATGATTGATTGCGAAAATTTCTTTTGTCATTTTCTCTGAAGAGCTAATCGCACAATCTGTACATCATCCATCATTTGTTAGCAAACGTTTATCCGATAGAGCGAGTAGTGGAGAAGGGGTAGGGAGCATTGCTCTGTTGAAAAAGGGCACGGCCCCTTCTCCGAAATGCATACAAATATGCCAAGCTGACTTCCGTCTTTGTCTAAGACCAAATTCCCTTTGAAGTTTCTAACGGGTTAACTAAAAGAAGGAGAAAAATGAATAATTTTCCTGACGCGAAATTGATTTTCATTTTTCACGATATTTATTGGTTCTAACAGCTTTTGTTAGTTATTGTTCTTTGACTTTGAAGGATATTTAAGGTTACGGAGGCAGATAAGAATATAAAGAACAGTGTTTCTTAACAAAATTTGGAATTATTACGGTAAAAATAATAATGACTTAATGTCCAAGCATTTTAAAATAACATTCCAGAAATTTTGAAGAAATAGTTTGTAATGACCCTTATAATTTTTCTTATATTAATGACTGCAAATATTACAACGTCAGATCTGTCAAAAAATGTTATTACATATATATTGTCTAAGAATATCATAATATTATCTACAGATCGTTTTAAAGACATACATTAAACAAATGATTTGTTGTTTAATGTATTATTTCTATTTATTAAAAGAAAATTGCATGATTTAGTATTGAAAAATAATACTAATTGTTGCAGTTTTCCTTTTTCTAAATAATAAATTATCATATGTAATATAATAAAAAATGCATGCAAATTTAGGAAGAATTTATTGGTTTATGTGCAAGCAAAGATGTTTCACTTTCTATTTATAATAAATTTCATTTAGTTAAGAATTATTAAGACATTTAATATTTATATCTATAATTTAAATTAACCCGTATGTATTACTTTATTGCAAATTTCGTTATAACGATAGTATATAAGAATATTTTATAAATAGGCGTGTTATATTAAAAATAATAAAGGCTCAACAGATTATGTAAGTTCTTTGTTTAGTTTATATTTGATGATTTTCAATCATAAGTTGCTTTTTTTAAAAAAAAAACAATTTATTGTTCAGTTCATTTTATTGTATAAAATAAAACTCCTTTATTTTAAATCAGTATTGAATATTGGGGTTGTTTCAAATAGGCATAGAAATATTGGTGGTATTTTAAATAACATCAATATTCATTTAAATGAAAAAATAAAGTAATTCATTCATAATTAATTCCTGTTCAATAAATATGCAATAAAATTATTTACAATAAAGTCTTTCAAGGATGAACTTGATTATCTGAAAAGTGTTTTCTAAAACCGAACTTATAATTTACATATTTAAATATGCAAATTTATTTACCAAAATCTTAAAACTCATTCGAAAATAAAATAAATTTTTCGGAAAATAAATGAATAAATTAAATCCGTTATAATAACTTCATTACATTACATATATTAACGTTAATAATTTAACAAGTTTGGCAAATTTAATAGAATTGACGAAATATAAAAAAAAAAGATTGAAAATTGCAAGCTACATAAATACCGCAGTATTTATTTTCGATAAAAAAAATATATTCCCTAATACAATATAAGGAGAAAACTTTGGTAATATACTTGTCAAAGACAAACAAGACAGAGTTATTTTAGGTAGCAGCTTACCTAGAAATATTACATTATTTTTAATATAATAGTTTAGGTGTATTGCTACCTAAAATCACTCTCTATTAGAAAACATATGTTGCTCGTAATTAATATGTTATTAGTAATAGCAAGCATGGATCTGCTTAAATTCTATTTTCGCTTTTAAGTTAAAGCTGTCCATTCTCGCACAAATAACAAAATTTAAGACAACCTGTATAGAAGCAAGGCAAAACATTTAAATATAACTGGTAATTAATTGTTTTATTAATTTGGTTAAAAAATTAAACGAAGAGCAATTTAATGCAGAAATAATTAACATGTAAGAAACCTTTCATCAACCACTTAGGTTATTCTGCTATTACAATTATTTAAAGTAAATTTGTTCAATATATATATATCATTATATTAAATAAAAAAAATCCTTTCTGAAAATCATTTGTATGAATAATTTATCATATATACATTTATATATATATATATAGTGAGTGTAAAATTATAGAGAATATTTTATCATAATTACAATAAAATATAAATTTGTTATTCCTTAAAAGTTTACTTTTATATAGTAAATATGATAAAAGTATCTGTAAAATAGAAAATTAACAAAACATAACTGAAAGTATATTAAATGATCTGATGTAATTTAAGATATAACATTCTTTCGCGAAATTCATATTCATGGATGCTACTTTATATCTAGAGAAGAGTGATTTGCAAAATTTCATTGAATAATTTTTCAGAATTAAGATTTTCTGGCAGAATTTCGTCGTTTCTACATAACATTACTTTTAAACCAACTTGATACATTGGTTTCGTTTTCTTACATAGTGGAAATCAATCCACATCGTGAGTGCACGCGCGCGTTCACTATTTTGCAAATTAAAGTGATAACCTAACTTACCTACGCCTTTTGCACAACCCTGTGTGCTACACTGCAAATACCCTGCGTACACTAAGTAACCTGCGTAACTACACTTTTTGTAAAATCAAAAAATAAATACGATTTAATAACTCTGTGATAAGTTTGGGTAATAAGCTATATTTTTTCACAAATTAAGTTTTAAAATAACCAATTCATTCGCTTTAAATATCTTATTGGTTATGCAGTCATGAAAATATTTCGTAAGTTTTCGACATTTAAATTAATATTATAATGTCAAATTCCTACCCTGTTTCTGATTCATAGAAATTCTTATAATTGCTATTAATATGCAATAGTGCGATAACATTACATTGGTGTAACTGCAATATATTGTGTATAATTCAAAGCAAAGAATTTAATTGCATCTATATTAAACTTAAATAAATAATTCTTTTAAAGACAAATTATAATAAAGTAGCTAATTTTTTATTTAACTTCACGTGCAACATTCAGTCATTTACATAAAACAAAAATGCTCATAGAATATGCAGTGAACGTAATTATTACTGTTCACATTTTTGTAAATGTTTCAAAATTTTTTTATTAAATTTAATTAAAATTTTTAAAGTCTTTAAAAAATAAGTTAAATTCAAACTTAATAATCAATACTGGTTATTTATAGTAGCGCTTCAAGTATAAACGTTAAGATCTCTTGGACGTAAACTTTAAAAAGGAAATTTTTGTTTTGCTCCTAGAATTTCATGATGAAAGAAATGTAAGATAAAAGTTACTTGGGAAAAAAAACCTTAAAACATCAATGCAAAGAAAAACTAAAGACGCATATGTAAATTTTCTTTCATGAATGTGAGACGATTTAGCTCCTTAGTTGCGAAAGAAAGCGAAAGTGACAGATTGCTTATTAACGCATGCAAAACTATTCCGGTTATAAAATTCCTGCTCTCACTGGATAAAGTGGTTTTAGTGGTAGGCTGATCGATGTCTTGAAACATCATGACCAATAACCATTACCCCACCATTACCGTTATTGACTGTAAAACCATTGGAGCGATAGAAACTGGCGATACTTTACTTACAGCGCCAGATGCGCGGAATGGGCAAAACGATAAAAGCATTTGGTAACCACTTCGTTCCCCTAGAAGGTCATGCGCTTGTGAGCACTTGAACTGCTAAAACAGGAAGCCGGGGGAAGAACTTCCAATTCTAATATAGAACCGAAACGATATTGAAAGACTGAAGTGTGGTTATTAAATATCGAAGTTCCAAAGTGTTCGGGAAGTCTTAGAACGCTTGCCTTTAAATATTTATCAAAAGGGCTAGCGGAATATGCATGTATCTTTAAGAGAGAACTTTATCCTCCAAATCATAAATGCCAGTAGGAGTTAATATCAACTTAAAATCGGAGAGGAGAATAAATCTGGCAGCGGAATATAACTTATTTTACTGGATTTTCATATTTTTCTTTCATAAAATTTGACGTCATATTTAGAACTATTAAATTCCTGATATTATAAACAATATATAAGTATATCTTTATGTACACACACACACACACACACACACACACACACACACACACACACACACACACACACATATATATATATATATATATATATATATTAATATTTTATGCAGATATTTTCAAATATTAATAGAATTCGTTAATTACTGAATTTAAGTACTTTTTTAACTAAGCAGCATTTAAAGCTATTTGATAAATAAGAAGTTAAAAATGTAACACTTATTCAAAATAAAGTTATTAAATGTATATGAAAAGTAAAGAGAGATTTGACTAAATTTTAATATTACAATACATACAAACTCAGTATAATGTAAATGAATTTCTGAGAACATAATATGCTTTAAATTTTTCAAATTTTAACTTTTTTAATGAGAGCAATTTTTCTGTATTCTGAATGTCTGTGTTTACATGTCTATATATTTTCAAAATAACCCATAATTGAGGTAAAATAGCTTTGAATAATTCTGTTTAATATATTTCGCTAAAATTAATTTTTTACCAAAATATATATTATACATGCAATATAATTAATAACACTTTCAAATGTGAACGCAAATTTTAATTCTATAAAACTTAAGCAAATGTAAAATATTATTCATTCATGCAATAAAATTTTCCAAAATGTTAGTAAATTCCTCAATTATTTACTTAAGTCTAATTTTAAATATTATAGCATAGTCTTATATTTGATGTACGTAATATAACCACTCAATTTTTATTAGTTTGGGGAAAAAGTAAACCATTATTTTTTCGGAAGACAACTGTAGTGATCGATATCTTGCGAAGTATCTCTCCAACAATTTCAGATTTATACTCGTTGGATAGGTGACATTTAACAAGAAAATATTTTCTTGTGGTTTTTTGTTAAATTAATTCAGTGATGAGTACAAGGTTTCAAAAATGGATGACAACAACAGAAAATTCCATACATTTATTTATTTTTTTATAATCACAAAATTGCTAGCCAGGTGTGCTAAAACTGTGAAAGGTATTTATCGTCCTATATAGGACTGTAACAATCAGTTACATACAATTTTTTCATCAATTCCGTTAGGATATTTTTGATGTTAAATATGCACCTCGCATGGATACAGCATCGTCGAGAATGTCTATATAATATCAAATTGTATGGAAGTTGACCGCATGTCAGCAGTCGTAGCTTCACGCTAGACATAAAAATATACATGAAAACCATTTAAAACCATTTTACGAAGCGATTCCGAAAGAAGTTTCGTTAAGTTAATGTATAAATAATGGATTTTTTTTTACCCAAAGTAATACAAAGCATGTAAATAAATCTTTAATTATGCAAAATGCTTCATTCAATACATGCGGTATATTATATTCAGAAATCATTAGTGAATTTTGAAAATTTAATTGGAGTATGAATTAAATAATTTATACATTATGTCACACACACAGATACATACATACAAAGACACACACATATATATTTAAATATATAAATTAGTGTGCATAGAATATAAAATTATCAAAAGTAGCAAACACATATTCAATGAATGATACGAAATATGATTTACGAAAGGCAGATTGTTAAATTTATAAAGTTTAAATATTTAAACTTAATAATTACATATGATTAAAATCGGAATGAATATTAAAGTGCAATTTTACTTTTAAAACACTATGTTAATAAAACACTAATTTTATATTATCAAAGTACTATATTAAAATTTTTCTAAATAAAATTTTCATAACCGTAGCAACGTAGGGTCCTTTTGGAAACTTTTGCTTTAATTAGTACAATTATTTCTTCTAATACCAGTTTAAATATATTAAATAAATTCTTTAAATTAATAGATCCAAATCTATCATCTATTCCCCCTTGTCTTAATTTGCAAAACTCCTTCACTATAATAATCATAAACTAAAATGAATGTTCAGTAAATGTAGCAAGGGCAGTCAAGCAAGAAGGAAAAGATCCACTCTTAAATCACCAAAATAAATAAAAATTGTTTTTAAGCGAATATAACAAAAAGAAGCTTGAAAAAAAGTAGGAAAAAGGAAAGAAGAATATAACAGAACAGAAGGAGAGCGAAAGTGAAGGCAAAACTTTAGTCAAGCACAAACTGGTAAAAATAAGAAGAAAAAAATGAAAAAGAGAAAGAACAGAAGAGAAAATGATAAGAAAGTGAAGTGAGTCATCCGGTTGTCATGGTAACGCTTGAAATGCGGGATGAGGTTGAAAATGAGAGTTTGTTTCCTCTCCCACACCACCCGCACAATCGTCTAAGGATTGGATTGTTGAGGTCAATCGATGACTGATCGGATCAACCTCAAGGTCGACTTAGTTTGTGTTACGTACTGCTCAGAAAATAACTGACGTTAACATTAATAGTAACGCTAACAATAAAAAGAAAAATAATTATTACCTTTTCGCTATCTTTTGCGAATGCACCTTTAATTTTAGCAAAAGGAACAGTTTATAATAAAATTAACAAATCAAAATATTTTTAATTTTTAAATAGCTTCTTTTTCAACAAATTGTTTCCGAAAATACATTTTTAAACAATATAATAAACATAACATTAGTAGAAAATATTTAAATTTCATAAGCAAAAATATTTATAGTTTCCAATAATTCAATTTTAAAAGGGAAACTTTAGTGGGGTACCTGTTTCAATTTATTTAGATAGTAATTTCTTTCCTTATAGTATTTGTTCTGAGTACATCATTTCAGAAAAAAACAAAATTTAGCAATTTTAAATAGTATTTAATTATTTCATATATTTAGCAAATATCAATTTGTTATACTTTAAAAACATTTTGTAAGAAAAACAAATACATAAATTATCATTTGAATATTCTCTTATTAGAACAAAGCAATTTATAGTTAAATTTTTAATAATCAAATAAGATTTTCACAAAAAAATGTATGAAGGGAACTTGAAACAACTAAAGTATGATGATTAGTTTCACGTATATTTTAAGTTAAATAATGAAAACTAGTTTTTAGCTAAAGTTTTCATTAACAAATGCTTAATTTTATGGCAAAGTATCTACATATAGAGAGTTTAAGTATCATATGTTTTGTGATTGCAAGTAAATAGTTAAAACTCAAGCTTTCATCCAACTATTTTTATCATTCCTTAAGATTTACGGTATTATGTGATATATCTTAACACAGTAAAATAAATTATGATTTATTGTAGTTCTTTTTCTGAAAACTTATCTCATTAAATTTGAAGTTTTTATATGTTTCCCAAGATGTTGGTTTTAATTTTCTAATACAAATTTCTTGAAATTTTATCAGCAATTACATTTCACTTGATAAAAAATTATGCAATGATTATTTAGTGATTTTAATGTTTGAAATGATAATGAAAGTTCTTACCTTCCAAACTTGAATTCAGTATTTTGTTATTATAATCATTATTAAAGTGCGCTGTTTAAAAATAATGATAACGTGAATCGATTTCCTATATTTTCTACAATGTCTAAAATTGAGCAAGCATTAAATCTCTGCTGTAATAAATTCATATTAAGATGTATTTGACTGCATATATATGAGTGTACAATTTTTATTATTTCCTCAGAAAACAGGAGTAATTTAATACAGCGTGATTGGTTTTATATTAATTACCGAAATGTGCCTGTATGTTACTGGCAAAAGTAATATAAATTTCTAATATTATAAGAATTTTATATTAAAAGATTATTATTTGCGTACATATTTAAATCTTGTGAATCATAAAATTACTTCAACGCAACCACAATATTTACACCCATGGATTATACACAAAAAGATTTAGAGATTTAACTACAGAATTAAAATTTGATCATCTTAAGTTCAATAATTTTATGACTGATCTGCAAAATAACTTCTTTTTCTATTTGTATTATAGGTTAAAACTTAATTTCGTCGTAACAAAATGTTTAAACATAAATAAAAATCTACAATATGGGCATTAATAAATCATCTTATTAACATATTTTAATTAGTAAGAGTAGCTGATACATGATTAGTATATTATTCTTAATTTTTATTAAAACAAAATATTCTAGGGGGATGTTATAAATAATTTTCATTCAGATATGAATAAAAGATACCATTGTATTTGAGAAGTGTAAAGTATTTAAGTTAATACTTTAATACTGTTTTAAAAGTTTAGAGAAATTTTAAAGTATACTTGCCAGGTAAAATTATTTTTATATTTAACAAAACAAATTAATATATTACACGAATAACAATGCCCAAACTAAATACTAATACAGTTACAAAATCTTATTTTTCATAATTTTTCTACATTTTTTTATTTAAATTAATCCTGATTTGAATAGAAGCATTGTTGGAAAAATTATTTTAAATAATATGACTTTAGATTTGAGCATCTAAATTGCTAATAATTTTTTTTAATTAACATTTAAGTGAAAGGATTTAATGCAAATTAAACAAAATATGTGCTCATAAATATGCTAATATGGTTTAATAGTAATTAAAAAAACAAATTATCATTATTATAAATAATTAAACATTCTAAATAATTAATTATAAATAATTCAACATTCTAAATACAAAATAAATATCTTTTCCGTATATTCTTTTAATAGAATGCATAATTTAATCCTTGATTAAGTTTATCATTTTTTTGCTTAGGATTTTTATAAATAATAGAAAGCAAATGCAAATTAAATAAATATATTCAAAAAAGAATATTCTAATGCATAAACTGCAAAGGTTTTTTTTTTTTTTTTTAAACATCACACACAACATCACTGCTTTATTTTCAAATTAAAAAAAAACAAAAGTTGGTTAAAAAAATCCGTTTTTCTTAAAAAAAGATTCGAAATTTTTTGCTTGATGCTAAAATCTTATTTTCTCTTTGATCAGTGTTAATGTTCATAACTAAAACAAATTTGCATTAAAGAAATCTAAGGGAATACTTTAAGTATAGGTGTGCTAATAATTAAAAGTTCTAGGAAAACATTGTTTACTTTTAAGAAGAATGCGTTGCAAATAATAAAAAAATTGAATCTTAAATTTTTATCCTAAAATACAACAATTTTTCATTTGTTTAAATTCCTAGATTTAAAAAGGAATCATATAAATATTCAATAATGCAAACATAAATGTAAATTAGGGTATGCTTAAATTTTAGGAATAGTCTTCCAAAATTCCAAAACAAATCTAAGTTTAATTTCAGATGAAAAGTTAATTGACAATTAAAAGAATCTTTTTTTTTTCCTAAAGTACACAGTTTTTTTCTAGCTTACATTCCTTGATTAGGATATCTTTTCTACCCCGATTTGTATACACTTGTTCAATCAACTAACACCTTCCCCAAATACAATCTGGACATCTACAAGGGAAAAAAAACCGAAGACTAGCTAGACTGATTGCTTTAGTTTACCTAACAACACCTACCTCGTTCTAAGAACAAAAAAGAAAAAAAAAATCGAAAGATATCAGAAAAAAAAAGTTTTTACTATCCTCAAAGAAAAACGACAAACCAGTAAAAGAAACGTTTAAAGAAGAAAAAAAAAAGAAAAAAAAAAAAGAAATGCTGAAGAGAAGTGGAACTAGCATCCCTCTAACATGCCGGAATCTTCTTATACGAAGCACTTGGACTATTTGCCGCTCTAATGGAATCTGGCAACGACACTATCTCTCGCCCAAATTCAAAAAAGTGGATGATAATACTAATGAAAGAGTACAAAAAAGGAGAAAAAACACTACACGGAAATGTTTCTCAGTTCAGATGATAATAAACGATAAAAAAAGGAAAATGAAAGGGAAAAGGCTGGGGAAAAAGTTACTCACTGTTTTACAGGTACGGAAGTCGGAAGAGCATTTGATGATCATTCGACTTAAGTAACGCCGGTTGGAAGAAGTAAATGTTTTGTCATTATAGAACTTTTCGATCAGCACAGTAGAGCAGAACTTAAGTGCTTTCAGTCTTGTTCTTCCTTTAATAAAGAAAGTCGAAGGAAATGTGCTTTTAATTTTAAACGTTTACTGAGAGAGTTTTGAGCAAATATATTGATCTAGACAAATACAAAATGCTAAGCAATTTTTTTTTCATTTGAGTTGACCATGTAATTATGCTCATTTAAATATTATTGTGATTTGAATGATGTTTTATCTCTTCGAAGAAAATAAAATAAAATAAAATAAAACAAATCATCATAACTCATATATTCGATTTTGATAGTTGCTTGTTTTTTTAAAAAATCATTTTTATTCATGCCACAAGTTAAGTTATTATTTTTTTTCAATTTAATCAAACTAAGATTTTTATTTATATTGGGAAATAGTTTTAATAAATCATCAAATTATTATCAGGCAATTTTTATTATTAAAAAACATTAATGTCATAAGTTATGTTTTATTTTAAATAAATTAAATTCCTTTTTTTATATTGGAAAATAGTTTCAGAAAAACATCAAATTACTTTTATGCACTTTTTACTATTAAAAACATAAGTCAACACAACTTGGTTATCTAAAATCATAACATTACTACTTATACACTTAATAAGATTTCTTATTTCCTTTTTTTATTAAGACTTCAACAAGTGAAAATAATTTTTTTCAAACATATTAAATTTTATACAAGGCAATTTTTAAAGAATATCAAATAATTACAATGCGGCACATAATTTTTTTATTATTTACTAGTGAATTTCGAAGCTTTTGAAGTGAATTTGAAAATCTCATTTAAAATTAAAAAATTAACACAAAGATATAATTGTATTTCATACAGCATCTTTTTCAAAAATTTGATTTTTATAAAGAGCAATTTTATATTATATCAATATATTAACACACCAAAACTGCTAGTATCAAGATATTATTATTTGTAATATAATTTATTCAAATAATATTTTCGCATGTTTACTGCCTTTGAAAGAAATACTTTAGAATACATAAAATATCGGATATTTCCCGTATCTTCTTTTTAAACTCATTCAATATCACTTCAATTAGATTTATGGTTTGCGGTTTACCATTATATCATCATTTCATAAATGGGTTATTTCATCAAGATTTGAATCTCATCAGAAATGCTGAACCATAGAAATATTCGTTCATTGTTCGAGAATTGACTCAACAAAATGTCCCAACCTTAAGATCTACAGACATTTATATATTTATACACATTTATATGTTTCAAATGTTTGGATATCAAAAATATTAATATTGGTAGCGGAATATATTAGGATAATAAACAAATAAATCTGTTAAAGCTTCTAAATTTAAAATTAGTATAAATTTGAATAATATGCATAATTTTATTTAACGAAATTATTAACATGCCTTTAAGTGCTTCCGTTAATTCAAAAGTTAAGCTCAAATAGAATATCAAATTAAAAACACTTTTTTCATATCAAGTTTCATATTTTATTCTTTATTAAAATCCATAGATACCGAATCTAAATATTTTTATGGTTACTGCTTTGAATTTTAAAACAATCCCAAATGATACTGTTCAGTGTCGCAATAATGTTCATAATTTTATACAGATAAAAAAATCATTAATTATAAATTTTATGATTATTCTTTTATTATAGTAAGTATTGATTTACTGCAAAGAAAGAAATATTAGCTAAGATTTTCCGTTAACTAATCTTGTAAAATTCACAAACTATATAAAAATATTGTAAGGTTTGCAATCTCATACATTTATTTAATATTTTATGATTTTATTACGTTGTTACGTAATACTGTGTATCACGAATTTAATTTCTGTTTGTTTCCTCCAATTTTGTTTCCTTTATAATATATTTCACCTAGAATACAAAAGCATTTTTGAACAAGCCTTAGTTTATAATTTCAAAATAACATTCTTTTTATCTTAAAATCTGACTGGATGCGCATAACTAAGCAGACTTGAAGTCTAATTTTAAACTTGTTTCCATTTTCAGATATGTAGAATGTTATAAAGCTTGATACAAAATTAAATTATTTTGTGCATACACGTATGCAGTTTTTTTTTCTTTCCTGTAAGTAGAAACACGTTTCTGCTCTCAAAATCTCCCTTGTGTTTCCATTAAAATTGTCTCTTTTGTTTTTCGGAGTGCTTCACAAGAAAAACCAAATCGAAAAGTGTGAGATGAGGGAGAAAAAAAAAAGGGGAAAAACTAAAAAGAATAAAATGGGGGAAATTCAAAGCGTAAGAAATCCTTTTTGAGTCTCCTAGTTTCCGCCTGCATAAAAATATAATAATCTAAGCTTGTTTTTATGTGTGCGTGGCGCATTTATTTCAGATCCTTTTTATTTTAAGAACGTGATCCTCACTTATGAAAGGTTCTTTTATTAACATATCATTTTTGAATGCTTCTGTTCTTTAGTTTCACTTCAGTAAGAATAGGTTTATCAATATTTTATGTATGTGTGTATGCATATACATATATAAAAATTACATATGTATATATATAAATCTTAAAGTTACAAATATATTAGGAAAGTGCATACTGTATAAGAAATACAACTTATCAACCATTTTCATTTATACTTTTCACTTTTATTGTAAAATATATAAAAAATTATGTATTTTATTTTTAAGAAACGGACACTTAGCTTTGAATGATTGCTTAATTTACACATCATGTTTGTTGATTTTAGTCTTTAGGTTCTTCAACACATTTATTTTTCTATACAATTACGAGTAAAAATTGATATTACTTTTATTTTATTTCTCTTAAAAAAGAGTATTAAAGATTTTTTTTACCATTTTAATAATAAATCATGTAAGAGACATTAAATTTGTGGTAATGAATGACGCAAAATTATTCTATCGAAACATTATTTTTATTAGTGTCTTTAATATATAAAATGAAATAACTTAAATATATGCTTTAACTTTAAATTATCTTTTTTTCTTATAAAAACTAATTCTGTTCGCAAAACATTTTTAAATTTTCCACTTCTTTTGAATTTTAATTCAATAACAGTATATTTCTAAAATTTTTATATTAATGTATTGATAAGATAGAAAAATTTAATTGCATTAACTAAAAATTGAAAAATGTTGAAACATGTTGCAATAGTTTTAATCTAATTTAGTAAGCCAAAAGTATGAAAAGGGTATAATCATTAACGAAATAATAATATAAAAATATTTAATACATCTTCTAAATTGATTGTATACTATCTTCTATATTGGAAATATTTCCGCAGTATTTATATGAACAATATTTATTAATATTTATGAATAGGGTATAATCATTAAGGAAATAATATAAAAATATTTAATACAGCTTCTAAATTGATTGTATACTATCTTCGATATTGGAAATATTTCCGCAGTATTTATATGAACAATATTTATGAAAACA
>JAPDSC010004412.1:25132-40309 GCA_026290005.1 Latrodectus geometricus | reverse complement strand
TAGAAATTTTAAAATAATTTGTTGATATTGATTAGTATATTGTTACAAAGTTATTTTTCAAATTAATCATTAATCATTATCTTTATTAATTTCCTCGCAAGGATGAAGCAATCATCAATGAATAGGTGCTTTCTGAATTGCTTTGGTGTGATGTTAAAACAAAATTTAAACATATTTGTAATGCAATGAATTATGTTATTATTACCATTATAAAACGTCTATTTGGCATGTAGTCATAAAACTATTTAATAAAATAATGATTATATATAAAAAATAATTTTTCCTTAAAAATGTTTAGTATCTCATATCAATTTGAACTTACATGTTTTTTCTTTAAATATATTTTAACAAGAAATTAATATTAGACAAATACTTCAAAAATGAACGGTATACTAAAAAAATCGTATAAATGATACATTACGAAGCGTATCTTAAATAAGAAACGGTTACTTTTCTTAACAATAAATCGTAAATACTTCAGCTGTATATATTTTTAATTTTCTTTATATTTTTAATTAAAAATATAGTGATTGTCATAAAAATTTATATTTAATTTGGGAAACTGTAATTCACATAAAGCTAAAAAAAATAAACCTATGACATTTTCAAACGTAATATAGGAATGAATTAATAAACAGTACTTAAAATAAGTAGTACTTAAAATATCAAATAAATTTAAAATAAATTCATAAATTTCTATGAAAATTTACTCAAGCAAAGCTGTCATATGAAAATTTTATATTTCAACGCTCTTAGAAATGTATTTCCATTTAAAAATAAAGAGATTTTCATATAAATTTTAATTTGAAAAGTCAATTTTTTAATATGTTAACATGTTGACAATATTCTGTAATTTATAAAACGTAATTTGCCAGTGTATTACTCAAAGATAATTCATTTTTAAGAGAATTTTAGAATAATTAAATACAATTCCTTGAAATATTTTCAATGTGCACAATTTGTTATATACAAAAGGCTGATTTTGTAACATATTCTGATTAAAAATATAAGCTTATCAAAAAGTATAGCGATTAACATAAAAAATTAAATTTTAAAAACAAAGTCAATATGCTGTATGAATTTAAAAAAATGCAAAAATATATAAAACATAATATTTATTTCTTTAAAGAATTTAAATAAAATATAACGGAGAAAGAATTTCAATTGAGAATTTCAAAATAGTCACATGTTTCCTTGATATTTTCACTGCAATACTTAAGCAGAGCTGTCACAGGGAAAATAATGATCTTAAACTCCCAACGCTCTTAGAAATGTTACTAAATTAGCTCTTTTAATGAAGAATAAAAGATACATTGACTGTCACTCTATTTTTATCATTAATCAAGCGGGTAATTGTACATTTTCAATATTTAGCCAGAATAGAAAGGGCGAGAGTGTCTTTATTTCATCAGGAAATTGGTCCGTGACAAAAGGATGAGCTTGAGACACTCCATCTTCAGGAAACGGTCAAGTGTCAGGAAAAATATTTTGAACACTGTAAGTAATTGTTGTGTGACTGATTAGTTTTATTTAATAAATTGATTTATCTCAATAAATTATAGGAATTTCTTTTTAAAAATGTTGTTTCTTTCTGTAGAAAAGGTAAAATTCAATAGATTCACAAAAATATTTCTGTAATTTTTCTGCTCAGGTTTTATTGTCTAAATAAGAGCCAGTAGTATTTTTGAGCAAATGTAAAAAATGTTCATAAAATTTAATAAATAATAACATTTTTGTTTATTAATGCATCAATTCTTTTTTGGACAGGGAAGAATGTTATTCATACATTAAATATAATACTTAAAAAATGAAAAAATTTAAACCTTTAAAAACTTGTTAAAGCAATTTCTGTGCTTTTTCTTGTAAAATTCATTTAAACTCTTAAAAAATGCAAATAGTATTCTAAAAAAAATCATTCGATGACGGATTTGGATTTTTTTGGAAAGAAAAAAAGCTTGTGATTGTATATATAAATATATTAATTTAACACAGTAAAACATATTTCCTATACAGTTAAATATTTGTCATTCAAATTAATTACAGTGATTGTATGATATGATTGTTTTTACTAACTTTTCTGCACATTGTTTTATTTTAAGGAAGATTAGAATTATGAAAAAAGCTTTCCCTTTATATTAGTCAAAATATAGTTTGACTTTCGGCAGTGAATGATTTTGAGTCATTTCTATGTAAATGTAAACACTGCTAGATTTTAAAAATAACAAAATGCTAGTTATTCAAAAATATATTATACTCGACTAAATACTCACATGAAACAGTCTTAAGAAATGAAATTTTCAATTTATATAGTTTTTATGGATTTTAATATAGTGTTCTTGAAAATATTCCATTAATTAATTAAAAACTTACTGCTCTCTAGTAGATGAATTATATTCACAGTACCCAAGTAATGTATTCAGAACATAATCATTTTCCTTAAGTGCATGAAAAAAAACTTAATTTTTTTATGGCAGTCATTTGTTATGCAGCATTTCTTAAAGTTCCCAAATACAAAATTATTTCTTAGCAATTTATACGAACTACTGAATAAAAATGTAACATGTCTAAGAAAATGCACGAAATTTTCAGTTCATCAAAATTGTTTTACACTTTATTGAATATCATGCCAATTAAACACACATAATGCATTCGAAATTTAATTTTAAATGATTATGATTGGAAATGTTACAGATAAATGCATAAAAATCCTATTTATTGGATACATCTGCAAAAATATTTTGATCCTGAATATAAGCAAACAGAACAGAACTTGGCAAATACATCAGAGTTTATCCAATGGATATATGGTTTAACAGATATTAGTTTGAATGTATGAGCTTAGTATTTAATGTATTTCCAAATGTATGCCTTAAGTGATATACCGTTGAAATTTTCAACTTGTTAGAGTATTATTCACTAGACGATATAATTTGAATGCTTTTAATGAATAAGCAATCAAGATAACAATCTATTTGAGGCAACAAAATCCTTTCGAACCACAGAATGCCAGGTAGAACAGACAACACATTACCATGTATAATCCCCATTAAAAGTAGTGCCTCGAAAAAAGAACAGACCCATCTAATTTAATTCATCTGTAATGTAAAGATAGCTGCGATGATATGAGGAAAGGAAATTTAAGTTAACATGTATCAAATAACATCCCTTGCAATTATTGCAGGTATAACGATATAATAATAATAATAATTATAATGATACAGTATATCGATGTAAAATAAATGAAAACAAAATGCATTGCCATGATACTACCAAATATGGAAGCAATCTTTTTGAAGGATCTATAAAGCTAGTATCTCTCAGCAATCGAAGTTATGATTTCTGAAACATTGCTCATGACAGATATCATGGCAAGTTATAGATATTATGAAAAATCTTATATATCTGTCTGATCAAATCATTTATTTATACTAATAAAAATCTTTATTCTAATAATTGTGATTCTGCAACAGAGCATATTTTTTTGTCTTTAATTGGGTTACTAGTAAGGGCTATACATTTATCATAAAAAGTATTTTATTAATGAAGGTAATATAGAATTAAGATAGAATGTATTTTATCTTCTTGTGTACTTTTCCTTTCATGCTTTTTAATTATATAGTGTTAAGATTCAGTATTTTTTCGTTTATTAGTAGAGGAGTTATCTTCAGGTTTTGAAAAACACTCTGTATAATTGTCATAAACTTTTTGATTTCAATTCTTCTAATTGAAGAATATAAATTAAAATAAATATTATATCAAGAATATAAAATAAATTAGGTTGCAAAAATATAGAAAATTGTAGACTTTACATCCGCAAAATAGTAGGTTCCTACAACTCTGAATTTTTTTACGACCTATATTTGACATATAGAAATCAAAATCATACATTTTATGCAAAGTGGAAGAATAACTATAACATTTGCAAACATTTAATTCAAGTGATGTGCATATAATGATTTCACATGAATGTTTACCAACTGTAATCCTTTCTGGACCATAGAATATACAGGTAGAAGTGAGTTTTGAAAAAAAAAATAGCGTGATAAATCAAAATTCGCAAGCATAAATTGCGCTTAATCTAATAAATCTTAAATAAAGTAGTGTTTTTTTTTTAAATTTCTGACAAAAAGCAATAACTAGTTGCAATATATTTTAAAAGAGCATTTGTACCAATCAATAAATAGCGCATTTCCATTTGTATTTTAAGCTATAAATGTGTAATAGGCAGAACTGTTCGAGTGGAAGAATGAAAAATGGACTACTTACTCTACATGAATTTTTTATTATAAAATTTCCATTGATAGCGGAATAAATTTTTGCTTACTTAGACGATCTATAAGTTTTGCGGTTGCAATCTTTATAGCTTAAAATCATTTTAAGGCTTCAAAATGTTTTAGTATAAAATTGTTCACATAAAATCTGTAAAAAAAAAAAAAAAAAAAAAAAAAAAAAAAGTCCCTTTAACTTTTTTCTTGTATAATAGAAAATGCTTCATTTATTTTAATTTAATCGTGCATTCTAACTATAATCTGAATTAAATATGCATTATAAATCGCTAACTCTTCCCAAAAAAAGGTTAAGTATAATGATTTTTGAATAAATTCTGTTGTTAAATCTTAAAGAATTTTAAACAAACATATTCTATAAAATTCGAATACATCTTCACAATTTCAATACTTCCTGATTTTCAAATCAATGTTCAATTTGTGTCAATTGCTCAACTTTAGAAATTATTCGATGTTAAAATGTAAACGTTAAGAAAATATTAGTTGAATAAAAAAGTTAATATATAATATTTTATAAGAAATTGTAACATATATAAATAAATGGATTATAAATAAACTGTAACACACTAAAAAATAAAATAATGAATGCAAAATTTAAAATTTTCATAAGCAAGATATTTCTTAATTTTTGTTATAAAATTAACTTTTATTTATAGTATTTTTTTAATCATAGTGACATGCTGGGCTAATTTTGCCATTAGAAGATAAATAAAAATTGCATGTCATTTTTAAAGCAATTAAAGTATTTAAAATATTTACCAATAAATAGAATTAAAAAAAGTATCAAATATCATAAGCAAAATTCAGAAAATGATGAAGATTTTTATCATTATCTAATTTTATTTAATAAAATATCAACCAACCAATTACTTTAAAATCACAATAATATGCAATAAGCCAATTTCCCTTGATATTATTATCTTTAGTCAAAACTGATATATTTTTGCTGATTGTTATAACTAAAAACAAATTCTGAAGGAATTAAAAATTTGATACAAATTTTGTATCAGTACTTCCAGAAAAAAAATTAATGGAAAAAAATATAAACAATAACTCTTCACGTTTCAAAAATAAGAATTTTAGTGCAAAATATTTTTAATTGTTAGTAGTAAAAATTGCATTTAAAAGTACTACTAAAAAAAAAGGGACTTACTTTAGGTTTAAAAGTAAAAAGGTTTAAAAGTACTTACTGAGTGCTAAAATGTTTCAATATATATATATATATATATATATATATATATATATTCAGATTCATTAGTCTGTATTCCATATAATTCAGCAAAATTCTTACTTATTAGTAAAAATATTTTTTCTTCATATAAATCCCATATTTTTAAAATGTCTATACTTTTAAATTTTATCCTTACATTTTTCATGTGATTCTAATTTATTTTTACCCAAAAATATATACAGTTCTCAAATTCATTTACTTAAATAAGAAATGTATTCAATTTGACTGTTAATCTTTATATTTAATCAAAAAATTATTTAAGTAAAAAATAAAAAATATAAAAAAAATCGGGATAACAGCTAAAATAAATTTTAATGCTTTACCAATAGAACATTTTAAACCCGATTATATGAAACCAATATATTTTAAATTGCGCGCTATACATTCATAAATTTATATAAGATTATGAATATATAATGAAGAGACGTCGTAAATTTATATCAGATTTCTTATAACTTTATATAAGACTATTATATAACACCTTTTTTTGACAACTTAAAATTCATTTTAGTTTATTTATGTATATTTTAAAATTAAGAAATTTGCATTTTAAATTTGATTTAATTATGTGCAGTCAATATCTAACTACAAATTAGCAGATAATAATTATTTAAAGAAATAATGAAATAAGTGTGAAACATTTGATCTTGTACCAAAATAATATCTTGGACAACTTGACACAGGAAAATGTGGAAGAAAAACTTCAAGTACAAGAGAAAGATAATTTAACTCTACTCTAAAATTTTATAATTAAAAATATTTTGAAATGTTCTACGCTTTTCTGTCTCTCTCGCTCTCAGAAATATAGTTACTAAAGAATTTTTACTAATAATGATATATATAATATATATGTTATAATATTATCAGTAAAAGTGTAAATAAAGTTGAAAATTTACAAAATGTTTATTTAACATAATGTTTATAAAATAAATTTTATTCATATATAAAAATTATATATTCAATGTGAGTCTCCTTTATTATTATTATTATTTCATCCTCTAGCATAATCATCCTAAATAAAATGAAGTCATGTACGACATAACGAGGACATTGTCATTACAATTTATCAATTTCTAAGGTTCCTAAAACTCATAACTCACACATAATATTCATCATTACCAGTTTTTCATCATTATAATCCCTTCATCAAATAATTTTTCATAAGCTGGGCACTGAAATACTCTATTTGACTATATTGAAGATATTCTTTCTTTTAAGTGTAAGTCATTAATCAGTCTAACAATCCCAAAAATTTTGCATGTGACATTAATCTCAGTAATTTTGGTTATCCTTTTTACTGATATGCTCTCTCATAGGACATAATGATTTCATTCAACTTTGGCCTAAGCAAATAGAGGAATATTCCTTTTTTTACAAATACTAAATATGGAAAGTAGTAAAAATTTTTGGTTTATTAGAAGAATAAGAAATTAAGAGTCAAAAATCTCCATGATCTCAGAGATTCAATTTCTAATTCTCCTTTGTACTTTTCAAAGTAATAAATGTTAATCATTAGAGAAATTATATCTATTATTGAAACTACACGAGAATTTATAAGATTTAAGATTGTAACCTACATAAATTATTCATAAATTATTTTGTTAAACATACATATTTCAAATCTAAAGGAAACAAACTTTAGAAAACATTAACAAGATCATAATAACTATAAATACTTCATGTATAAATATTTCATATATTTTAGGAAAATTTAAAAATTTGATCTTTTGTTACGAAAATCAGAATAACACTGTTCAAATAGTAATAACATAAAAATATTACTTTTAAAAAAGTTTAGGACATGAAAATTTTAAATTGTAAAAGCTTTGAATTGTAAGTAATTTCTAATTTATTTCGATCTTTAAAATTTCATTTTCTGAACAGACGTTTTTTTTTTTTTTTTTTTTTTTTTTTTTTAAATTTCTACAATGAATAAACGAAAGATTACCTGTTGTATCTATAGTTTCAATAATAAATGTTTTGACTTATGAAAATGTTTTTAACTCCTAAATGTGATCAAATATACATCCTTATGAATGTAAATAATATACTTGTATTAATTGCAATATTATAGCAAAATTTTATGCTAACTTAATTTTCACCCAGTTACATTTAATATTATAATATTTATGTAAATTTTAATTTGTTACATTGATTTTAAGTGATATTTGCAATATTATTAAAGCAGGATTAAAGTGTTTATATTATAGTTATAATCCTTATGCATCCTGATTTTAATGTATATATTACTGTAATTAATTAATAAACTTTAACCTCAAATTATTAATTTATGTTATTTCCCTTCAATTAAAACAAATATTTGAGTTCTGTAATATGTTTACGAATGCAAGATTAGTAAATCCTTTTCAAATTTAAATATTGAATTTTAATTATTTGTTTTACTTGATGATTAATTTAGTAAACGTAAAGAATATCAAAATAATTTAAGAATATCACTAATTTTCGCTTAAATGTCTAATTTGTCTGATCATATTGCAACAGTTATTTTCTACTGATTGAAAATTTCATGACACCAATCAAACGTACGAGTTCTCATAACATGCGAAAATGAGTATATTAGAAATTTGATCTTCTTTCTTGTAAAGATTTTGAAAGTATTGTGAATAAGTATTTTTTTCCTCTGACATTTGGGTGTTTAAATTTCAATCATGAATGGAGCAATGTCAGATAATGTTTAGTTCTGCTAAGAAATTTGAAAGATATGAGATAATCTGACATTCAATATCACATACTGTATTGAAAAAAATAGTCATGAGAATGGGAATATTATAGATGTTTCATAGAGTAGCTGTTTTTCTACTATTAGGTATAATTTAAGGGTTCACCTTAAATTATACCTAATAGTAGTCACCATAATATCATAAGCTACACTATTATATAAAATTTTGCAATTATGTAAGTAAATGTGTAGTTGTAGATTTACAGTAAAGAAGTAATATCTACAATACAGTAAATATTTTGATAGGAATTAAATGCAACTCATAATATGGAGATTATTTTGCTAAACTACTTCTGAAGAAACGATGTTAAATTTTCTATCGTTACCAAAAATTACCACAACACTAAACTCAGCAAAGTTTTTTTTTTTTTTTTCATTTTTTTATATATGTATAAAAAGAATTTGAGCAAAATCTATTTCTACTTTCTTAATGATTTTCATGGTTCTGAAAGAATAAATTCCTTTTGCTCTAAAATTTTCGATGTATAAATCGTTTCACGAAGACAAAAAGAATCAAGATTTTCCATTTTGAAAAAGGATTTCTCTAGCCAAGAACAAATGATTAATAATCAAGGAATAGCAACACAGACAAGTTAATAGAGATACATTTTACGTTCAGGTAGTTCTTTTTTGTTATACTGTATAAACTATTGGTAAGTTTATAAATAATTCACGAACAACTGTAGTAAAACTTTTCCTACATTCATTTGTTCACTAAATGTTAAATTGGTTTACATGTATAAACTGAAAAATTTTTTACTAATACTTATTTTAACTGTCTTTCTTCTGTAATAAATATAAATAATTAATAATTTAAGTATTATTAATGTTTTTAGTGTTATTAATGGCTTAAAATAAGGCATTTTTTATATATTTTAATGTTTCTTTTTGTATGTTTAATTATGACAAGAATATTATTAATTAAATATTTGATACAAATATATCTAAAATAAAACAAAAAAAAATCCCTGAAATTTTACATATTTAAAATCATTTCATAAATTCCTAATGCAGTTCATTATTGGCTGAAATCGTTTATAATGTCAAAGCTTTCTTTTCAGACAAGAACTAAAAAAAGAAAAATAACATATCAATATTTTAAAATATATTTCATATCATTTACTATCTAAATAAAATTAATTAAACAATTCTTTAAAGAAATCTATCATAGTTTAAATACAATATATAAAATTTTATATTTTGTATGTAAACAAATAATTTTATCTTAGTTTACTTACAAAAATTAAAATAAGATATTCAAGAAAAAAATTGCAATTGAATTGAAATTTTTTCTTGAATATCTTATTTTAATTATTCATAAACTTTAAAGTAGATCCTAAAACTACTTTTGCCACAAATAAAATTTCTTAATATTTATAACATAATGAAAAATCTCTCTCAAATATTTTACATTATGCTGACTCAACACAATGTCATTTTAATTAGATTTTATGCTAATTTATTATGTTGAATAGCTTGCTAGGGTAAATGCTAACAATATGTATTCTGTAATTCATATATATATAAAATAATATTTTCTTAGACAGGGAGAAGACATTTTATTATATTGGTTAAAAGTCTTGCAGTTAATTGCAAGGAAAAATTAAAAATGCAATATAAGGCATTTTTTGTGTGAAAGTCTTACCTTTATACAAATTCAACTTCAAGTCCTTTATAATACAAGAAACCAATAATTGCATTTAGAAATCTTCCCTCGCAAATTTAACTAAGTCAATGGAATCGTTTTGTAAGTTGAAAAAAAATAATCGGCCCTAGTTCTCAATGAAAAGAGAGACTTGTGCTATGTGAAGGAAACGACATTATCAGCAGGGAGGTACAAGAGATTGTTCCTAACACTGAATCCAATCAGTTTGGTAGCAGATTAGAATGAGTTCGAAAAGCAGGCTCCAAACTTGAGTGATTGGCCTCAGCCCACAGAATAGGTTAAGTCCTACAAACTGGCGATTAATTACTGGGCATTATTCAATCCGGACCTCTCCACTTGATTGGCTACTCACTAGAATAGTTAAATAGTCGGAAAGGGGAAACGTTTCAATAGTGCAGGGGGTGGCATGCCATTCCGATAGTTAGAAATAAATGGTATGAAGATTGTTTCTCCCGCTTCCAGCTCCGAACTCGTGCTTAATTAGCATAGTGACAAGTGTACAATCGGAGTGCTAATTAGTTGGGTACACTGTTGTTGGTAGCATTCATAGCATTGCAGGCTAGCTCTAAGAGAGAGCTACCAACGTTTAAATAACTCTTCAAACTTCATAAGGGTAGGTAGTCATTATAGGATAATTCAATATATAATTAATCTAAACTAAGGTTGTCTGCAAATTGAGAACTTGCAGTTTCCTTAAAATTATAAGTATTCATAATAAGGATTCAAAAAATTAATTTTTACTACAAAGATAGACAACAATTAAATATCATAAATTATATACAGTTAGGTATTGAACTTTTCGTGGACACTTTTATTCTGTATTTTCTTTTCGTATTATATAACTCCAAAATTAATAATAGGTATAGTTTCCATCAAATCATTGATTTAAAACTTTATTTTTAATAAACTAAAGTAAGTCCTTTGGTGGTTTATATTATAACATTTTATATTTACCATGTACCTATAATAAAGTATATATATGTATAAGGTTATGTATATGGAAAATCTATTCTTCTATTTACTTAGTTTCAAATGTTGAAATATATTGGAATATTTACGGAATAAATAATGCCTTTATTTTTCTATAAATGTGAAATGATTTAAGTAAGAAGTGAAAATGCTTAGATTATCATGTATGATTTATTTGTATTTTATCTAATGTTTATAAATTTACGATGCACACATTTCACTGGGGTATACACTGAAAGTAATAATTATTAATTTTTCTAAAATATACCGCATTTTTCATGTTCAAAAGATAAGTTTATATTTAATATTTTGTCATGTAAATAAACACTCTCTTATTTTGGAATATAATGTCAGAATAGTGGAATTCATTACTTGATCGTAAAAATATTTTACATTTTAAAGTATATGCATTAGTAAATGTTTAAATCTGTGATTTAAGGTAGTAAACAACAAGGAATGTAACTGAAACTTTAGAAATTTAAGACAAATTGTGATATTTTATAGCAAAGAATAAGAATGAATATGTTTTACAGTTAAGTATTTTTTTATAATTTTCTTTTTTATTTATAGTTAATGTTTTGTAGTATATATGTGACATATTGATAATTATTTCAATATTAAACAGTATTTTATTTGCTCTTAAATTTAGCAATTATTTTTCAGATTTCAATAGCATAACGTATCTATATTATGCAAATTGCTCATTAATCAATAAAGAAATAGGTATTTTGTAAACCAAATAATTTTTGGACATTTTTTGTATGTATGGTAAATGGTATCTTTTAAACACTATGATACAGAGGGATAAATCTTCTAATTTTAAATAATATAATACTCTAAAATGGTTTTCACGATTGTTTTTAAAACTGTTAATGTAAATATATAATATGATTATGAATTAATCCAAGAAGAAAAATCAAGTATTATCATGTAAACATATGATCATATTAATGAGTTTAAAAACATAATTTTAGACCATTTGTTTGGTTCCATAAAATATTTAAATAATTTATTGTTGAAACAGTATTTCTCTCTTAAAAATCAAACATTGGAAAAAATAATGCAATTAAAGAAAAACTGAGAAAAATTGTTATTTATTTTCAAACGTACAATAGTTCGATTTGCATACAATTGTGGCCTTATAAGCATGTGTACAATAATAAAAATTACAAGTGTTCATGTTGAGCTATATCATTCGGGTCGTTATCCTAAAGCAAAACAAGTTTATCCTATGCCCAGATATTTAGCTAAAACTTAAAAATTGTTTTTAAACAATTTATGTAAAAATATCTTCCATTATGGGATTAATTACTATCAAATTATCTAATTCAGACGCAGACATAAACTTGCACTCAAGAAGATTCTCTAGAACCCTTAATTGTTTTGATTAAACTCTTTAATTTAAGTTCCTTGTATTTCTTTTTCAATACAATTCACAGTATTATATCTTTTATTTTTTACACTCACTAAAAATGTCTATCTAACAGATTTTCCAAGAAACTTTACAGAATCAAGAAACTTCCTACACATTTTACAATTGTTACTTGTGAAAGTGAAATAAATACTTATAGAAGTAATAATCTATAATTATTTATTACAACTCAAAGATAGAAGTAATAAGCATTTTAAAATTTTAATGAAATTAAACGTGAATTCTTAGGAAATTTTCTCATTATGAATCCCCGGTCAGAAAAAGTTGCAATTTCTGGCTTGCAAAGGATACCTAAATTTTGATGTGATATACTTAAAGAATCGTATTACATATTGTATATTAGTATTTAATAATTTTATTTTTATTTATTAAGGAATAAATTAATTAATTACTGAATTTTGTAAATTGTTATATTCTTGTATGAAAGTTAAAAAATATATACTACTGTAGTTTAAAATGCTTCCATAATTTAAGAAATAAATGATCAAAATATTTAAGTGTGCATTGAAACTTAATGATCTATTAAATTTCTTCAAACGCAAAAGCATAAAAAACATAACAGGATTTTATTTCATATTTCAAATTTGAAAAATATTAATATACATAAAAAATTTTCTACTGTTTTTTCCTTCAAACCTTTAGTAAAAATTTTTATCTACTTTATTATATAAAAATGTCTAACTTCTTTTTGGGGAAAGAATAACACCATTTCTGTTTCCATTAAAATCATCGACATTAACGACGTTAATTTAAAAAATATATTTATTTCAATTTTAAGTTTCAATAATATTTCTTCATTCTTACAGAAGATTTTGAGAATATGAATACCTCTGTGAGCCACTACATGCTATGAAATATAATTTTCTTAAATTAAATACATACGAATAAATTTCATGAAACCTTCAATCTCATATGAATGTAAATACGCATCATTAAATCCTGTTCTATAGAATACAGTGGTAAATTCAACTGTTTCCCAAAACATGACATTTTTTATAATTTTTTCTCTAATTAAGCTTTAAGTAATCATTGAAAAAGAGGTGAGAATAAATGTTTACTAAGCAGTTCATAATGTACTGATATTGAGTACAGTATTTGCTTGCTTACATATCAATAGATCCAATACACATCCAAAGAAAATATTATAAATTAAAAAAAAAATCACATTACATTTCGCCAATCTTCATGAATTATAATGATTAAAGAAGAATGGCTGCACAATAGAACAAAAACAGTGAATTATATATAAGTTAACTTATAATATCAGTTTTGTCATTTAAATAATATCATTAAGAATAAATATTTAAACATCCCAGAGAATTAGTCATCAAAATTTTTCATTTACGTAACGAATCTTTTTTAAAAGAAAGAATTATTTTCATCATTTTATACGTTTAAATAGAGTTTTTGTTTGGTGGTCATAACTGTTTTTATAAAACTAACATTTTTTGGTAATTGTATTTCTTAATCAAAAAAAATAATAATAATAATAAATAAAAATAAAAACTGCTTGTGTATATTCAGTGATTAATTAATTTCATTCGCAGCAAATTCCAGAAGATAAATTAATTATTTTTTTCACATATCTACTATAATATATAACTGCATAATGCTATAGCTGTACATTGTGTGATATATATCTATGTAATGGTAATTATAAAGTTGTTTTTGTCAATGAGTAGGTAACTGCAATAAAAAATGCATTTAATTTTATTGAAGTAAGAAAATTTCTTGTATTTTAATTTTATAAGGCAGCTTTAATACCTTTAAATATCCTTCTAAGCATCATTTTTCTTTAACGAAAAATTAAAATTATACATGTTATGGTTAAAAGTTCATGCAGTTTTATCCAAACTTCAATCCAGTTTTTAAAGATTAATTTTAATTCTAAAATTATTGGTGAACTCGAAAATTGCCTAATTCAAATGGTAAATGTAGTTGGATAAAATGTATAATATAGATATATATTTATTAACATGGCTTTATTTTTACTAAAAAATATTGTTTACTAAAAAATTGTTGTATACATTTAAGCTTATATATTTTAAATTTTAAGAGAGTAATTTCATTTACAAAAGTACAGCAATATATATATATATATATATATATATATATATATATATATATATAATAAAAGTTCCATATTTTTTTCACTGGTTATTATAAATATATTCTGACATATTTTAGGAAAAATGATAGAGTTGCCCATTTTTCCAACAAATGTATGGATGATTTCCAAGAATATATGACGCGTTGCATAAAATCTGTGAAAATGCTGTCATTCGACCTTCATATATTATAAAAGAAATTGTAAATTTTCAATATTTATAAAGGTTGACTGTTCCTATTTTTCATTCCAGACGTATATGAATTAAAATTAAAAAAAATATATCAAATCGGCAATAACATTCATTTAATACATGAAAAACAAAAATATATAAATTAAATTATACTTCCATCTTTGAAATACAAGAATTATAACAAATCTGAATTTGAAATGAATTAATATACTATTAATTAAATTAAAATATGCATTAATAATCATTTTTTCATTATATTCATCAAGGAATAAACCTTAAAGTATTTGTCATGAATTCATTTCCCGTTTAATTATTTATTCTTAAAATTTATTATACATTTTAGAAAGAATTTTGAAGTTTCATTAAATATCAGAAATACAGCTTGCAAGACTATTATGCATTTTTAAATGCCAAACAATCTAAGCAATATACTTATTGAATTTGTAAAATAAAATATCTTTAAATAAAGCGTATAATGTAAAATTGAGTCATTTCTTATATATATCATAATCATAAGTCCTATATATATATATATATATATATATATATATAT
>JAPDSC010004412.1:10997-23066 GCA_026290005.1 Latrodectus geometricus | reverse complement strand
TTGAAGTAAATTTACATACAAAAGTACTCACCGGATGTTGACTCAACTCGACCTTTCATGTTAATTAGCACAATTATCCCAAAAAATAACACCAGCCAAGCTGAGAATTGTTTTTTTATAAGCACACTAGAACAACCGTCCACTGTCAGCACTATATATTTCTTCATAATTACTTTGTATTTGTTACTTTTTAATGTTCAATACGGTTCCAGAAAATTAAAATACCACTTTTATATATAGCAAAAACTTAAACTTTCAAATTGCATAATTCTTTAATGTAAGCATTGATATAATTGTGCTTTCTAATTTGTTTAGTTATAATTGATTCTGAAGATTCCATGATATTTTATGTGTGTAATGTCTTCATTAAATTTTATTTATCATAATCATACAACAGTCACAAAAAGTGATCTTTCGTCGGTGAAATGTACTTTAGTTAATATATTTAGGAGCAATAAAATCAAAAATATTTCTAGTTGTCCTCTATGTATTTATTTTTTTTAGTTCAGATTAAAAATTATGCCTTGTTTCTAGTCATTATTTGAATACCAATAAGTGTATTTTTTTTTCCTGAAGCAAAATTTTCATTCGCTGAAATTTTTCACATCATTGATTTATAAAAATTATAAAAGGAAAACTATTTTGCGATTATGAATAGTGTTTTCTCAGAAAACAGTACTAGTTACATCTCCGTACAGACATCCAAAAAGAGTCCAGGAAAGGGGGGCAAAAGAGGGGAAACAAAGTTCCCACCTCTTGCTACTAGACGAAACTTGTCGCCCAAAACACAACACTTCACAACAGCCGAAGGGAAGGATGCGGGATTTGGTGAGGAATACTATCCGGCGCACTGTATCTGACTGGGGTGTCTTGGCCTGATACTGGGTCGACGCCAGCGCCCCTAAGAAAGAATAAAGGGGCGCCCAGGCAACGACTGCGCCCCTGCTCCGGACGATATCACGTGGTATCCGGAAAGAAGAGACTCTGGAAGGTCATATGATCGGATGTACAGTCATAATCCTTCACTATAATTGTACCATTATCTAGATTCACACAGTACCTCTAGTGGCAAATGAATCTTTTCTTTCTGTTCTAGATTATCAAAAAGATAATGAGTTATAGGAGACGCATTACCACAAAGCTAATCATAATTTAAGATATTCTTTTCAACAGCAAAATCGCAACAGCTTAATATTAAAGTGTGATAATATGTTAAATATCGATCATGGATATAAAAGAAATTATTTTCTTAAGTTTTGAATAATTTAAATAATGACTGTATCATTTTCACACTAAAATATATTCGATATTCAGTTATAAAGTCAAAATTAAATTAATTTTTGATTTGAAGTTAGTAACGTTGTAACAAAATCTATAACCACTTTATAAAAATTGGGATCTAGCAATTCGAATACAATAATATGTATATTTTAAACATAAAATATGGGAAACATTTTAACTACTTTATATATCATTAATTTTGAACAAAAATAACAATACGTATGCGTTAGATTCTAATTTTATTATCAATTGCAGATTCTTCAAAAATTGTAATGAAATATCCAATGATGGGACTTTATTTTACAATTTTTATGAAAAACATAAAAATATTTTTCACTTTATAACATTTTAACAAAACTATTTTTGTTTGAAAACATTGAAAATGAATTAATAATTTATTTATCAAAAATTAAGTAAATTATGCTAATTTTATCAATAATATTTTAGTCGATATATTTGTTATTTAGTCTTTAATCTCTTATATTTGTATTTAATTCTTTTGCTATTTACTGATCGCTTAAAACTGGTTATATTTTTGTTAAATATATGACTAACAGAAAACATTAAAATTTTCATATTTTTCTAGAAAAATAAGAAAACATATTATTGCTATAAACACATATATTTCTATGGTTCACGTTTTTAATTTTGTAGAAAAAAATTTAGAGGAAATTTTTTTTAATTTAAATTCAATAACATGAGTAAATTTAAATTTATTTTGTTTTTTAATAAATTGAAAGTATTCTACAGATATTTTTTATAAATTAAAAATATGTTTCTTTGCTAATTTATTGAATAACAACTCACGGTGTTTAGTTTTTATAGTTTGCTTATCAATTGCAATGAGAATCATAATTTCTATAAAATAGTCTATCATAATTATTTTGTTGTTTTAAAAAATGGCTATATTTTGGATAACTTTTAACACAATTAAGCGAAAGATAGTAAATAAAATTTATAATGGGTTTGTTTGTACAATTTAATACCACTTGATTTACCTTATTTCACTATCCATTATTAAAATCTACTTTATAAATCATTGATAATACACAATTAGGTTAAAAATATATTAGGTTGATTTCATTAAAATATTAAAAAAAGAAACATTTTTAAATGTTTGTACAAAAGGATTGCTACTTGAAAGTATGCGTTAAGAACCATTTGATGTCAAAAAACAATACTTACTGTGTTATATTTTCCCTTTAATTTGCTTTTCATTATATGTTTGTAATTTTTCAGTGAGTTATTTATGCAAGATATTTCATGCATGGTACTTACAAGAAGTGTTCTAATTGAATTCAATCATTAATCCTAAACTTAATTAGTTAATTAAATTTAGAAATTCAAGACATGGTTTACCCAGATGAAAGAAAATAACATTAAAATATCTCTAATTAAACTTCTGTTCAAATTTCTGCAAGAGTCGAATTTAAATTAATACCTTCCAATTACTGCTGAACATTTTGTGTTTGAAATTTAGAGATATATCTTTAATACAGGACATATGTGATACTGAAATATATTAAGTCAAAGATTTTTATCAACTAACAAGGATATATTTTCCAAATATATGTACTTCTATGAGCTATTTATTTTAAAATATAAAATCTCCCAGTAATTCGATGGATTGCTCAAATTTCTATGTAAAATATTTCAGGAAAAATAATGTCGAGCTTAATTTAGATCAGCAGAGTAATTATGCATTATGTGAGATATTTAGTATAAAACTCACTAATAATTAAGGAATGCTATAATAGAGATAAATATATAAATATTTGTAATTATTAAAATGTTAATAACAGCATCCTCTTACTAAACGTCATAATAACAGTCCTAAAAAATAAATTATTTAAAAAAAATTATCTTTAAGATCCTGATAATTCATAAAATATTAATGTTAGTATGTATAGAACTATTTTTTTTTTATTTTAGTATCTCCTAAAACTTCTCAAACAAGTATTCATTTACATAATATCATTCCGTTTTTAGTGCTGATAAAAAATATGTAAAATACCGTGGCTGTCTTTAAAATGCTGATAAGTATAAAAATATTTGCATGAACTAACTTTAATATATTAATAGGTTAAAACATTTATCATTAACATATAATATTCTGTAGGTAATAAAGATTATAAGTATTGTTGATTCGTATTTAATAACATATATTTAGCATTTGCATAACACTTCTTTTATTATAATTTATATTTCTAAAATACGTACTTATATAGTGTTCACATATTTTTCTAGATATCACTTTATATCTAAGTAATCAAAAATAAAACAAAAAGTTAAATACGTCACATTCAGAATGATATCAAACCTGAAAATATCCTGGCTATTTTTTTTCTCCAAAATTATACTTTTTTTGTATTTTAGGTATCATTTAAAGTGGGAATTATGTCGGAAAGTGAAATACAAATTTCAAATTATGATATATGCATGTAGGAAAATGTAGCCAATTTAGTTTCTTATCAACAATATTTTCTGAAGAATTTTTATAGAATTTTGCAAAGTAAAATTAATATAAGACATTTCAATTTGATATTACTTGTCACAAGTAAAAACTTATATAACAATATTCATTGAAAATATTTTTCGTTTATTTAAACAGATATGAAATTTTTATATAATGCCATTTCATATATTCTGAGTAAATTAGTTTGTTATATATCAAAGTATATTATTTATTTAAAATTGTGTTTCTTAAGTAACGTAATACCGTTTTAAAAATGTACATTTATTGCAAAAATTAGTTTTGAGTTTGTCAAATCATAGGGCATTTATGAGAAATTTAATAACAATATGTATCACTTCTTTTACCTTATGTTCCTTCAATCCTGAAGTCATTTGTATATTATTCTATGAATAAAAAGTAAGGAATCTATGAATGAAAATAAATCAGAATATAAAATGCTACATGTAAAATGCTGCATGTGTTCATTGCATTATTTAATCGTATTATTTCATAAATGTTGTTAATATTTTTAAAGTTATAACATTGAATTAATGATGACCTAGTGATAGTCAGCATGAGTAGCTGATCTCAATCCTAGTGATGTAAGAAACAATGGGAGTTGAGTGTTGTTGTTCTGCACGCATTTCAGTTGGACTGATAATTAGATGTTTTTCGGGTGTCCTTCCTTACGACCAGTGGATACTGCCCTTTAGATGTGACAAAATATCAAATGCCTTACAATGTCCTTTGGCTGTTAAATTTTCCACTATGTGGTGTCAAAAGATTATGATATTGTAAAAAAAATTAAATTACAGTGTAATAAATAAAACAAGAAAAATGTGCATAAGAGCCATAAACTCCATCTTTTTCTAGTTCGGATTTTTCAAATGCACTAATATAATACACTTTTATAAATTCTAAATACAACTTCAAGTTATGAAAACAAGAGAGAGAGAAATTAGTTCAGAGAATATGGTTAAGACTTCAAAATGCTGATAAATATTAAAAAAATCAGACTTATTGATTTTTTCAACGCTTCTGTTCTTTTAAACACATATGCAAAATTTCTGAAATAAAGTTGCAGTTAATTACATTTTTAGTTTACTTTCAGTACATATCACATTTATTTAAATTTACAAAAGAATATGCATCCATCATTTATCTTGGGTTTCACCATAGCATATATTATTTTTTTACAATACTATTTTATACATGCTAGAAATCACTGGTGCCGATAAAAACGAAAATAAGTCCTTTAACGGCGATCAATATTTTCAATCCAGTCTTAAGACGTTTTATAATGTTTGTAGAGACGGTGTCAGCAAGACGGATTGCGAGACTATGATGCTTCCTTTCAGAAGCGAGAATGACTGATGACAAAGTGTTACACGAAACTGATGAGAAATTGAATCGCTGTACAGCATTTCTTGGTGATTCTTCTCCGTTACTGAATATTTAATGTAACTCTTCAACGTTAAACGTAATCCACTGCTTGTTAATCAATGTTGTCATTCTTCAAATGTCACTACTGTGTTAAATATGCTTAAAAATAAACCTTGCCATAAAGATACATTTAAAGAATTACTGACTGGGAAAACAGTTGTAAATGTATTGTTTTTTTTTAAGATTTTTAGTGATTTTTTTCTATTGCTGAATATATGATATGTAATTCTTTAGTGTTAAACGTAATAAATTGTTTGTTTATCATTGTTATCATTCTCCAAACACCACTACTGCTTTAAATGTGTTTAAAAACTAAATGTTAACATAAATATATATTTAATGATACAGAAAATAGATGGAAATGTATTATTTTTTATGGATTCCAAAGAGAAATAGTCTTGTATAGCGAATTAAAATATACTCTGTATTTCCAAGTAACGAATAGTGTTCTTATTCAAATAATGTTTTTCTATGAGTAAAGAAGGGTTTTGCGGTTTTTTACACACATCCATTTTTCAGAAACTAATTAAAATATTCGTAGAAATTGAATCACTAAATACTTCTTTTTGGTTTTTCCTTATACTAAAATATTTACCATGTGATTATTTTATTTAAAACAAAACAAATAATGTTTCTGTTGCTAATATAAAATATAATATTTAAATTTTAGTTTTCCTTTTAGAACCCTTATTATATTAAATAAAATATTTCTTACTACTTTTATAACAATGGAGGTGTAATATACCACTTACATTATTTTTTATATTTAAAAAAAAAAAAAAGATTTTGTTAGTTGAAATTTAGTAATGCTAAGATTTTATTGACAATTTCACAATTTTTGCTTAAGAATACTTGTGATCGTATCAATTATGTTCCTATCTTGAATGTGCAAATAAAATTTACCATAATTATAATATGATTAATAACAATTTAAGTATGATTAATTAAAACTGTTTGATGAGTTTTAATTAAAACTAATTCGATTACACTTCGAAGCGTAGATGTTATTTACGAGACTCCATAATATATTTTGAAAGTCGAATATATAAGTTGGTAAATTTATTCGACAAAGTGTTAATCACAGTTTCAATATTATTTTCATATTTCAAATATTCCAATTGTTACAAAATTGCTTAGAGATTAAATTTGTAACATATTGATATTTTTAGGGAGTATCTGCTGAAAGCATTTGAAACGATAACATTTATTAATATAAATGCAGATGCAAAATTTTATTTAACAAATAGAAATTCAAATATTAAATGACATCATTTACATCGAAGGAATGAAACTTATGATTCACGATATAAATAGGCTTATAGTAAATATTATTTGATTTCTACATTGTGAACCATTTAATGATTATATGTACATGAAAATATTTATGGGGAAATCAAACACCCATTTAATGTTTCTTTGTGATATCAATCTATTATTGAACAATTTATACGGTTATAAATTAGGGAGAAAAACCATGTTTTAACTATATTTCCATTTTTCAATTAACATAATTATTACGAAATTGCTTAGGTATAATTTTGTTATTGAAGTATAATTAGAAAACTACTGATTAAAAAATATTAGAAACAGTAATGTTTTGTTGATAAAATTACAAAGTGTAAATTGGTGATTATTCCGTATTTCATAGTTATTTGCCATATTCATAATAATTTCGTAATTCGCAATGGGTTATTATTATTTTTTTCCTTTTAGTCCTCTGACCACTGTGTAAAAATTATTCTTTTTTTTTCTATTTATTACATTCTAAAAAATCACTGAAATAAAAAATTAGAAATGATACGTACTTATAAATTAAGAGGGAAACACTCTCTTAATCATTCTTTTCACTGAATATATAAAATGATTTTTGAGTCAATTTTAATATCCAGTGATTTGAATGAAATATTCGATGTTTTAAATATTATATCAGATTTAAAATTGCTTAAATATAATTTTTAAAATAAAAAAAAAATTACTTAAAAAATTGTCTGGGTGAAAACAATTATGGTGTACTATAAAGAAATTAAAAGAAGATATTGATTACATTTTGGCGATTCTTTTCTATCATTAAATTTTTTTTTAATTTTTCAACGTATGCAGAGTACAATTGTTTTATTTTTTACTTTTCACAAATCATATGGTATAAATCTTAAAAATAATTTTTTAATGAAGGAAATTTTAAAAATATCGGAAAATATGATAAAAAACATAATATAATTATAAAAATGTACAAAAAAAATGTACATAACAAACCGAAATTTAGAAAAGTTTTGGTTAAACGATTTGTAAATTATCATCTCCTTTAAATTCGTTCTAAGTAAATTAATGAGATATTCTTCATGTTTTTCAGTGTTTCAAAATTGTATCCAAATTTAACTAGACTGACGATTGCAGAGAAATGTCCCTTACTGTTCATAATCAGCAAATTTCTTGAAGCTATAGATTAGAATATTTTAGTTTCTACTAATTAAATTGCTTAATGAGTTAAATATATTTAACTGAATTCTATTAAAGAAGATCAAAAGATCTTTAAGGTAGACATTTTTTACTATCAATGCTCAAAGGAGGTTGCATTGTAATTGAGCTGTTAAGATTTCCGTCATTCTATCTTATGTGACTTTTATTCTCCTTTTTCATCTTACCAAAATCCAAGAGGATTGATTGAGGAGAACTGAATGCAATGTTAATAGAAGTTAAGTGCTATTTTAATTAATCATATATAGTTCATACATATTTTAGATAATAATATAGTACAATACAATATTCGTTATATATTGTTTTCTTTTACTTCGACCTCGTAAGTAATCGAAAATTTATTCAGAAAATATTTTGAACACAGAGCATCGTTAATAATTTGATTTGAAAGTAATTTCGTATCCAGTTTTGTATCACAAAATGACGTAATTCAAAGCACTATATAATTGAAAACCTTATATTTTCTTTTTAGTTTTGTGTGATTTGATGACATGTATATATAAATACAATTAAATGAGTATCAAAAAAAGATTCGTAGCTCAGTTTAAACAATTACATTTTGTTTCCATTTATCATAATTTTCCATCGAATTTTCCTTTTTAAGTTTCAACAGATTTCTTAAAGTTTTTAAGGTTAAATTTAAGGTTTAAATTTAAGGATATTAGCAATACATTTTTAAAATATCATTTGCACTCCTTGTAGTGCTAAAAAAACAGTAAATAGATCCTAGAAGCGGGAATCATAATAATAAAATTTTAATAATTACTTAGATTACATTATCGAATATATTAGTTATCAAGTATGTAAAATAAGAAACTGTCTACAAATGACAGATTTGTTTTATCATTTTTTTACACGAAAATAATGAAAAAATATATATCATATTATTACTAAAGAAGTGTATGAACTTATTCTTCATTTGAGACATGATTTTAATTGTATATACTTTTTAATAAATTTGAAACTAAAAATAGTGTGAATTGCTTAATGGAAAACTTACTGATTTTTGGATCAATTTGTAAGATATTTTTATAATTAATTCGTTATAGAGATTATAACTTTTAATAAATTATATTTTAATGTGTACTTTATCAAGGATTGATTTGCATTTCCTAGAAAAATTAAGTTCAAGAAAAAAGAAGATTATTTACAATTAGGTTTAATTATTTGCATAATCTGATAAACTCATTCATTCATAAAAAAAATTACACTTTATTATACAGTTATTATGAATGTACATTGCTTAAATAAAGAAAAAAGTATGCAAAGTATTTGGTATAAACGTGATTAACTTATTACAAAGAGATAATGTTAAATTTTTTCATTTCATCGGGTAAAGAAAAATTAAAGATATCTCATTGAATTACATTAGATCAATAATCCACACCAATTTTCTAAACATTTTAGAAAAGTATAAAGCAAAATAAAGATTTAATATCAAATGTGCAGATAAAGAAAGCCAACTTTGCCGATTCAACAAAATACAGTTTACTTTTACCTGAAGGCGAAAAAAGTTTCTGAACATGGCAATTCTTACATTTCATTTTATGCAAAAAAATAAGAATGATCGATCTAAATCTTTGGAAGTTAAGAAGAAAAAATATGGAACAGAAGGAAATACTGACATTCGAATCTCTTTTTATGCCGAAAAAAAAAAACAATTCTTATTTCTTCGTATTTCTCATTCTTGGTTAAGGAGAAAGAAGAAACAACTCGAAAACAAAAGTAAAATCTATAATCTTCATTTTCAACAGTCCTCCACGCTTTTCATCTTTTGGAACAGTTCTACTGACTTATGCAAAACAGGATCCATCTGTTTCACAATCTGCATAAATAAAGGGATAAAAGCGGCAAAAGTCCGGTTTGCGGAGAAAAAAAGAGGAAAGTAGAAATGAAAGAAGCCATCGGATATGAAGAAAGATGGAACAGAAAAAATCCGTAAATACATTTGATACGAAGTCTTCTAGGAAGCAAAATAGCATTAATTTCGAGGATTATATATTTTTTAGTTACAATTCATTTAACAATCCTTTATTGAATTTTAAAATATATGATTTTTTTTTCGCTACTCAAGTCAGTAAATAAGAATAATTGCCCTAATGAAAAATATATTATTTCTTTTATTTTTAAGAAAATGTTTCCTTTTTGATTTTGAAAATAAATGCATTATTTTTATATAAATTATTCATGAATTTAATTCAGCTTACACTGAATAACAGAAATTTTCCGCAAGGAATGAACATTTATTGCTTTATTTTACACTTTCAAATTTCCATGTATACCAACGGAACGTTTATTTATTTTAACTAATTCTAAATAAACTAAATATAATCATACCCTTTTTTGTATTCTGTAATTAAGTAAACATATTCTTATCTGGTTATTTTATTAACAAAAAAATCTCATTATTTGCTTACGAACAAATCTAATTTTTTTATTTTGTAGTATATTTTATATTTGCATGTTGTAAAATATGCACTTAGACCATAAATTGTTAATATAGTGATATTTTTTAGTATTTTTTTAAAAGTCAAATTTAAAAATTGTCAATTTGAATTCTATAATTATATAAATATTTTCATTTTCGATATTCTAAAATATATATTTATTTAATATGTACTTTTCTGCAATAAAACAAGGAAAACATGAAATTAAAATGCATTTACGATTTGAAAATAATTACATTATGTTTTAATAAATTATTAATAAATTCAATTCCTCTTTCACTAAAAATGGAAATTTTCTATATACATTTAAAATGTAATCTTTTATCTTATAATTTTAAATTTCAGCATATTTCATAGAAAGAACGTTTTGTTGCTTTTAAGTGACACAGAAATGACACTGAATTATACCGTTCTTTTATTTACATAATTGAATATAAATGTTGATCAAATTATACATCTAATAAAAAAATAAATTTATGTTGTTTTTATTATGAATTAATTTGTTTTGTAAATATAAATCATTCTTTCGAAATATATGACATGACAATATATTTTTTAGTCAATAACTAGTCAAATATAAAAATTAATTTTTCAATAATATTTTAAATAAATTTCATCCTATTACGTTAATCTCATATTATGATAAAGTTTCTTATAATGACCTTCCCCGTTAGGCTATCTGTGACGTGGTCTCAGCTCATTCACATCTGGTTGTTCAAAAATGGCTTATAACAAATCCACTGTCCACCCTGTCCAGTAGTCAGCGTGTCTGACTGCGGATGGGGAGGGGGATACTGATTTAGATAGATGTGCTTTCTCTCCCCTGTCTCTGCCCTTTCCTTGAAAAAATGGGTTGCGAACATGTACCTATGCCATGTGCGTACTTAAGAAGTCCGACTCCACACCAAATTATGGTTCAGTTGGAAAAGTGGAGCAGCGCACCCCATACTAGCTGGAACAAGACAATAAAATATTCGCCACTTTTTGTGCTGAAAAACTTTATTCTAACACAAGGTCACTGTAATGGATATAGCTTTACTGAATCAATAAATAAATAAATCCTTTTTTTTTTTTGCCATATTTAAATTCATAGTTTTGTAAAACATATTTAGTGTAATGAAAAAAATGGATAATATATAAGTCAACAGTTTTAAAAAAAATTGTAACTGAATTTCTGGGCACATATATTTTTTTCGTCTTTTTTCTACTTAAGTTTTAATGCATTTTAGTGACACGATAAAAAAGAAATATATTATTTCCATCAAACTCTTCAAAGTTATGAAATTTAATAATTTTCTTGAAAATACAACGTAATTGAATATAAAACCAATCAAAGTATCTGTATCTTAATATTAGTTTTCCATTTTATTATAATAAGTGATTTAGTACCACAATTAAATTTATATAAGCAAACAAGTACTTTACACATAAAAAAATTCAATGTTTTTTCACAAAAAAATATCAAATTTACATTTTTTTTAAATTGTTCGTTTACAATGCATGGATTTTGCAAAATATATATTTCTATTTTGTTTTATTGATAAAGATTTTTTTTCTGAAAATACTGTGGATATTCAAGCCAATGGAATGTATCACACTAACCGAATACTCCTCTTGACACAAGGATTTTAAATTTTATCTCTAATACCTAATTGCTATATAGTAGGTATTAGAGATAAAAGCAAATTAACCCGAATCTTGAATTGTAGGAAATATAAACAAAGGAATATTTTTCTTTATTAAAAGTTTTATGCATACATTTTCTCATTCAATAATAATAAACGACAGCCTTAAAAATGTTACTTCACATTATGTTGAGTAACTATCATTAAATACGTATAGGACATTAAAAAATCCATTTTTGAAACTAACTAATATATATATATATATATATATATATATATATATATATATATATATATGTGTGTGTGTGTGTGTGTGTGTGTGTGTGTGTGTGTGTGTGTGTGT
>JAPDSC010004412.1:0-10987 GCA_026290005.1 Latrodectus geometricus | reverse complement strand
GTGTGTGTGTGTGTGTGTGTGTGTGTGTGTGTGTGTGTGTGTGTGTGCATTACTTAATGATATATATAAATTATCATTACAATTTCATAAAAATCACATAAATTTTTCCCGTCATTCCTGATTATTTAATTTGTTTTTTAAATTAGTTTTTAATAACTATGTTCTGTTATTGAGTGAATAAAAGCAGATGTTATTGACATATATTATTTTTTGGAATTCTATAATACCTACACAGTTCTCCAATTTTTATAGCATTCTTAACTAGTTAGAAGTTTCATATTGATTTTTAATTTGTTAATTTTAATATATTTTGCATTATATACAGTATATTAAAAAAAGTGCAATACTCAATTTGCAGTAGAAGAAATTTTGATAATATTCTTTAAAATATAAAATTGTTCGCATAATTTTTTGTCCAAAACTAAATTTACAGGGTCACTATAACTCTTATTATAATAATAGATTATATATTTGAATAATATCATTGAATTTTATAGTTACTGTGCAGTGGTTTCTCAACGATATAACAATAGAACATCTCTTCACATATTGACATGTTTCATGAATGAAATGCTTTGAACAATGGGGGATGTGATGTAAAGTTCTGTTTTTTAAATACATTTTAAATACATTTTTGTTGGGGGAATGTTTGGATATTCAGGTTTTCTCTTCTGTGATACTCGAATACAGTCAACAATGCATTACAAGCTTTACTTAAGTCATGCTGCCTATCAAATTTTTAATTTACTCTTTACAATTCCATTAGACACTTTTTTTAAGATAAGGTTTATGTTTTTTAATATTTAATAATCTAGATGTTTGTTTTAATATTTTTATGTCTTCTTGCATTTAAAATTGACGTCAACAAACAGAAATAGAAGGGCCAAATTTTCTTTAAATTAACGAACGTTTGCATATATTCTTAAATACCCTGTCAGGTACTGGTAAATGCAAACGCATTTAAATTAGCTTTGTTAGCAGTCGAAATGACAATTGGAAAAGACACAGTAAAAGGGAAGTGACAAAACGCAGAATCCTTTGTTCTCTCCTCCCTCGAACCCTCTGCCGCGATTGAGATCACGTGGCAACTATTTGTTTGACTCTCAAACACTCTGTTATTTGTCAGTCTTAAGCAACGCTTACTGGCGCGTGTCATGTTTATTTAATTTTTATTATTTTATCATCAACTATAATATAAATTTAAGGGGCTTTACACAATACCACATTATTTCTTTCAAGAAAAATTTAGAAATTTCTTTCGAGTAAATCAAATGTTTGTTTTTTATTTCGTTTGTCATTTTCATCATTCTCAAGTGTGTCTGATAAATAATTTCAGTTACGTTCTTACATTACTAATGCAAAAATGTTTTATTTTTAGAAGTTAATCACTCATTAAAAGTTACTGTGTCACATTTAATATATATAATATAAAAATACTTTATATTATCAATAAGTACTTTACATTGTGAAATATGCTCCTTAAAAACACAATGTATAAAAAAAATAGTATAAAGAAATAGCATTCTTATGCAAAAATTATAAACTGTTTGTGAACTATATATGTTAAATTATTGAAATATGAATTACTTCCATATTGGTACAAAAGTTAATGAATTTTAATATTAATGAATGAATTTTTAACATATAAAAACAAATATGGCATAAACAAAAATGTATTAAAACGACTAAAAATTGACTGCCTGTAATTTGTTTTATATTACAAGTTTTTCTGTATATTGAGTTATTTATATGTTAGAAAATTTAATAGCTAAAACTTTTGTCAATGTTCCTAAATTAAAAAATTAAGCAGGCAATTAATTTTTAAATGCACAATTTTAGTTTACATAGAATATTTTATAAAATATTTTCAAAAATATTGTAAAGTGATTTGGACAAAACAATGTTATTACCTGAAAGCTATTATAAAGATTTAAAAATATTATTACTTTTAATCTAATAATATTTTAATATTTTTAACAAAATCTAGTCCTGTAATAGAATTGGTATATCAAAAATATGCTTTGGTTATTTTCAATGGAATTAATCAAAACCTTTCATAGCAAATAATAAAATTTTAGACAATTTAAATTATTAATATTGGGACAAGTAACTACCATGCCTTAGAAATTATTGCCTATTAATAGCAAACATTTTGTATACTCATTTAGATTATATTTCAAAATATTGTTTAACATTTAAGAGAAATGAACTTAACAATTGACAATTATATAATAATAATGGAAATTAATAATAACATACATAAACACAATAATGTAAAAAATATTAATAAGCGAATACAAAATATACACAATAATAAATAATTATAAAAGTTGTAGTACAATATTTGTTTTAAATAATGTGTCATACTTGATTCCAGATGAATAAATGAGGTTGGATAAATGAAATAGTTCATTCTTTGTTTGTGCAAAACAAATTCATAAAATGTTGAAGTTAGCAATTTAATTCCTAAAAGAACACCCGTCAAAATAGGAATGATTTCAAAAGTAATAATAAAGGATTTTTTTTTTTATTTTACAATACAAATGTGCCTATTTATAGAAGAATATTCTGCAAAAATATTCAAATGTAAAAAAAAAAGAATCATAAAATGTTTTTAATAAGTTATAAGATTTAAATGAAGGAAAATATTTCAAATCCAACTTGAAATGATAAAACGACAACCGACGTTTAATAATACATAAACAATCAAAAGAAATTATTAAAATTCTATAACTTTCTTATTTGACTTTAACATGGAGCAGATTTTAACTACAACGATAGAGACATTAATATGTATTTCCCCATCTATTCTCGCGACATTAAAGCACACTTAATCTTTTAAGTCTACAAAAATACTTCCGTTTTTCCGTCTTTGGTCTTTTCAAATATGCAAATTGCTTCCATACTTCGGAAGTGGGGAAGTCGGGGGTTTCGAGAAAAGAAATTTCGCTTCCCCTAATCACGTTTAGGTATTTAGGTATGCAAAGTTATTCTTCTTTAAAATCGTTGGTCGTAAATCCACGGAAAAAGCTATTCTCGTTCTGTTTTCCATAGGACGTTTCTCGGGATAATGTGGAGCAGATTGTCTCCAGAAAAGAGACACGTACCAAAAATGCAAATTCTACCGAAGGAGAGTCTCGTAAGAATTTTTAACAGAAGCAGGGGCAAAATATGTGTGTTCGTGTAGTACTAAGTACTGTGGTCGGGAAATTCTCTGCCTAGCTGAAAGAGTTTTTTTCCGTGTCTTTTCATCATCTCCGTGAACGAAGTGTTCCGGAAAAATTCTACAATTTGGTGAAAGTTTTCAGCTTCATCAATATTCTACTTTGGCGATATATTTGAGTAGAACAAGTTACGTGAATATTATCTTGTTTAAAGAAATACTTTTAAATTTACTTTGTTAATTAATAAAGCATATTGAAAGTATTTTTGTTCAGAAAAATAACTTTATTTGGTTTGTTGGAAACATGTGAAGCAACATTTTTAACATCACTGAAATTCATGTTGACTGATATTTTATTAAAACAACAACTCCATAAATCAATAAGATGAATTTGTTATTAGATATACATTCATATGTTATTGTTGTAGTATTCATTATTCTTTTGTATTCTGGAAATGCAACATGATCTATTTATTAGTAAACAGTTTTATTGGTATGAAAATAATGATAGGAAAAATTTATTTTCAATGTACATAACTAATTAATGATAACATATATTTGAATTTAAAATATGATTTCATAAAATTACATTGAAATTAATGCAAATTTATAAATTATATAAATATGTGTTGTATTATTTGTAATAAATGAAATTATTGTAACTCGACGTTTTATTAAAATAATTAAAAGTTTATTACAAAACATAAAAGTGCTACCTTGTTATTTTCATTAAACTTATTTTATGTTTAAATATTTCTTAAATATATGAAAATCAATGAAATGATTTATTGATATATGTATACTGCTAACTTACTACTGGCTTTTTTTTCCAAACCTTTACTTAACGATTTTTTAAAGGTTTATGTCTATGTTATCAAGCTATGAGCTAATCATTAAATATATTTATGTGATTTTATTTATATAAATAATGATAATTAAAATAATTTATCTATAATTTTAATTATTTAATTAAAAAAACTAAATGAAAAAATTAACAAAACATTTAATTCTTTTTTATTTCTTAAAAATTAAAAACTTCAAAATTTTTTTAAACTTTAAAAATTTGCAGCAATTTGTTTTTATTTAAGATATAAAAACATAGTGAAAAATAAGTACAATAATTTTATTTTGATATTGGCATAAATTATAATTTCATTGATTTAAAAATTATAAAAAGTTATTTTTTATTAGAAATATTTACAACAAATCTAATTATAATATTTGAGATTGTTTAATTAAAGGTCGCAGAAATAATTTGGGTATTAATGTACTTAATTTACTAAATTTTGGCACATGTTATGAAATTTTGTTGTAATTTAGGAATATAATTTATGCAAAAATATTAAGTTCTTTAGAAATTTTATTTAATTTTTTTTTTGAATATGCCATTTAATAAAGAAACTTTAATTCGTTTAACAACCTGCTGTTGAAAAGTTTTATTGAAAAATAATTGATGAGAAAATTTTTCAAGTTTATTGAAAAACTGAAATAAAGTATTGAAAAAATATAATAATATATATTTTATTACTGAGAAATTATAAATTAGAATAATATTCTAACACTTATTAATTCAGTTCACCTGTGTTTTATTGGTAAATATGAAATATCGTATAATACCTGGTAATAAATATTTTGTATTTCAAGAGTTCAAAAATTAAATTAAAACTTTAAGATTTATTTAAATGTAACTAAGTAAAAATTAATGTATTCTTTTTAATAATGCATCACTTGTAATACTATGTGCGCTAAGCGAAAACTTGAGTTTTAAAATAACACGTATTATTTTCTTTCTTTTTCAAGTTAGCAATACAATATTAACAAAATATAAGTGTTGTAGATATCAAACAAGTTTAAATTGTCAGTATTATTTAAAATGTGCATTAGACATAATTATAAAGGAACGATTTTTTTCATCTTAATTAATAGTACTCAAATTCATTAAAAAGACAATATTTTTTGGGTGTTTTATGCTTCAAAGTTATGACAGAATGTTATATTCTCAGATTACTGCCCCCAAACATATTTAAAGTTTCATTTTATTGAAGATGTGTGCTGTTCTAAAAGTTATTTTGATTTAAACTAATTTAATTGTAGACATTTAATATTGAATTTATATTCATATTTTTAATAATAAGATATTAATGACATAATTGCAAGAACGAAAACAATATGACTTCAGAGACTTTTATTAAACAATGATAGTATAATTGAATAACTTTTTGGAAGTATGTAATCAAGTTTAAGATTTTATGATATATACGGGCATAACATTTTCAAAAAAATAAATGTAATAATTGGTTTGTCTCTTAATGGGCATTTTTATACACTATTTAGATCATGGCGTAGAGTTAAAATGTTTTAAAAAATCTTTTAATAGTAGATACTTATGTTCTAAAAACATTTAAATCTAATGTAAGTATTGAAAACACAGAAGTCAAAAGTGCAAATCATGCATTTGTTGTCTCAGCTAAGTTGTTATAGAATATATAGAGATTATTTCATACCATAAACAGAAAACAAATATATTGTTGATGAACAAAGCTGCAAATCATGCCATGTACCGCAATACGTTAAAATAAAATAAGCATATTTGACAATACACACATAATTTTTTAAGTAAAAACAATATGCTTTTAATGCATCATATTTAAGATAGATAAATTGGTAAAGAAAGTTTAATCTCACATAAACAAGTAAATCAAATATTTCATATTCTTTTATAGTTTATGTAAAAATTTTTACTAAAAGGAAAGACAGATATACCGTGCCAAAAAATATTGTTAGTGTTAGATGACGGGAGCAATTTTAAATTCGCTGTAATAATGATGTTCACCGATGCATACATTTGGGATCGGGGCAAATTGTTTCATTAGTAGGTTAATGTAACACTTTCATCCAAAAATACTCGTTACTTGGAATGCGTATCACCTTGTTCTCAATGAAGATATATTTGCGATGAACTTTTGCCAAGTTCCCGTCGCAAGAGCAGCTCGCCTAGAGGCTTTGAGTATCCAAATGTGGATCATTAGGGGAGAAGATGAGGTAGTGGTAGGGGTGGGATGGTCCGAAAGCCTATAATTAAACTTTACGACGCAGTAAACAGATTATCTAACAATTACTTACCTTCCTCTTCCTCACCCCCTCACGAATGTCGTGATGGAACACTCAATTTCTGACTTTGGCATCCACTATTATTCAAGTGACTGATTAAGCGTCAATGAAAGTGATAGACTGCATATAACTCAGTCTTCAGTTTGATTAACATGTGTTGCAATCTATGTAAGGGTTTAACTTCAGTTTGGTTCTTATGAGGCTTAAATCATTCCTCCAGAAGTCCCTGGCAGAATAATTAATCTCAAGTGATTGGCTAATAAAGTTACGTGAGGCGTTCCTTATTTTTAGACGTATTGTAAATAATGTTGTAATTGTTGTGCTCTGTGAAAACGTCCATAAATCCTCAAAATATTTCATTAAATGCATATTTAAATGCAAAGAAAATAAACAAAAATATCTGATTTTTAGTTAAAATTTTGTTCGATTTTTAAATATTTATTCCTTACAGGAGGATTAAGAATTAATTAAACGAAAATTTAGTCTGATACTTACATATTCTTCATTTTTATAGTATGTTACATCTGAAATATTAGTAGTGACTTCATTCATCTTTACTTCAACGATTCAACTACAGTATTTGAGAGTTCGTGGTAGTTTGATGCAAATTCAATCAATAAAGGGAGGATTAAATTTACTTTTAATGTTTAAAATAAGATAAACTATTGATTGCATAATTAATTAAATATAATTTTTCACTTAAAAATACGTAAAATTATTACTTTTTTTTAACATTCATAGATGATGACTTCATGTATAATATATTTTTGAATATTTTAATTTCAAATTCCTAGCAGTTTATTTATCTGTAGAAGATTTTTATGAACATTCATATTTTAACTTAGAAATCTTTTAACATGTTCTTACAGTATAACAATTTGGGAAATGATATCTCTAAATAATTTGATTTTTAGAATTATTAAATAACATAAAAGAAATCTAACAAGGTACACATATCAAGAAAGTCATAAAAATTGTGTTCCAAAAGTTATAAAGATATTTCTAAAAATATATATCTAAATTTGTGAAAGACATTAAAAATTTAAAGAATACATCAAAGTTCAAATATTTGTATTTTTTATAAAATTAAAAATAAATCTGACAAGGAAATTTACAAAATTAAACACTTGTCTCAAAGTATACCTAATGTAGAATTTAATGTCGGGAATACTACACTTTTTATACAGCAAACAAAAAATACTAGTATTAAGAAATACAAAATGTATGAGTTGAAAACTAATGAAAATTAATAATTTTCAAAATATGTTCCTTATGTTTAATAAAACTTCCTTCTTTGTTACATAGATAAAATATTAAAATTTAATTGTTTTGTAGCAATTGCTTTTTTCTCAAATTTTTTAAATAAAACAAACATTTCAGATAGTAATGCTTTAAAAATATTTTCTATAATTTTAGTTATTACTCTTTTAGATTTTCTCAATCTATTAACTTACTTATATTTAAATATATATTTAGAAAGTGACTTGAGCACTTCAAAATATTTTCTGCATCCCATCAAACATTGAAGAAAGTAATCATCTATAAGCGCAATATTATCCAATTACTGTGCTCATAATGAAAAATAACAGAGTTCAGTTTGAAAGATTAATGTATATTGAATTAGTATTGCTTAGAATGCATTTTTAAATTTACTTGTTTTTAGAATTTAGTAAAATGGATTTTGTACTGAAAATCTTTAGTTAAAATTTATTATTTTTTTTTATAATACTTGGAAATTTACTTTCAATTAATATCCTATTAAAAAATCATATTTTTTAAAATTAATATTAAGTTTATTTTCAATATTGTTTATAAAGATGTTAAAATTATTAGTTCTTAAAGTTTAAAATGCATCCAAAAAGAAAAATATTATTATAATTTTGAATAAAATTTTTAGATTGCAATGTAATTTAATAAATGCTTTAAAAATTTATTAATTCATTTATTAAAGTATATTCCTTTCTAAAAATTGCGTTTGTATAATCATTAATTCTCGAAGCAAAAAATTAAATGCTTAAAATGCATTTAAAATATTTAAGATTATTACTAAAGTTTTGAGTATTTTTTTAAGAATGCATTGCATTTTAATAAATGCTTTAGTTAAAGTTTCTTATATATTGTTATTATTGCACTATCTTCTTTGTAGACAATAATCGGACAATAATTTTAAATAAGATTCATGGAATTTATCTTCAAATAAAGCTTTTTGACAAATGATATTTTATCGTTAAAACATTTCTTAGACTTTGAAGATATCTAATAATATATCGTAATCGTATTTTTGTATAATGTTTAAAGTATAACACAAGAGGCTATCTTTATATAGGTTCATGATTTTAAAGCTAAACGTTTAACTTTCTTGAATGAATTATATTGAATAAAAACAGATTTGGAAGAAGTTTCTTTTTATATGTTTTAAATAACAGATATTGTCATTTTAGTATAATAATTATTAAAGAAGAATCTTTACATGTTTTTTACTATTCGATATTTAAATAAAATAAAATTATTAATGTTGTTTAAATTACACTAAATATTTTGAAGCATAATTTTAAGTTTACTTTCAGAATTACAAAAATATTTTATTATAAAATATTGGAAATGATAAAAATTATGCAGCTACTTTTTAAAAATTATTTTTTTTTAAATCTTAGATTACATTTTGAATTGCATAAAAACTAGATCTGAAAAGTGATTAAGATTGAAATGTGATATACGTTGTAGCATTTGAAATCATAATGTTTTATTTTTTTTAAAATATTTCAAATATATAACAAATTGTAAAAAAATATATATACACATTTAAAATACACAATACTTTGTCATATATAATATAATAGCGATAAAATATTTAGTATAATTAAAATGTTTATATTTGAAAATATTTTTTATATGCCTCAGATGACAGATCAACTTAATGAAAGATATACCAGTATAATTTTTGTCCATTTTTCATGGTTTGTCAATAACAGAATTTCAAAAGGAGCTTAAAAATTTAATTTTTAAATATATAATATCCTAAGATTACGAATAGAAATTTTGTATAGAAATTCAGAATTTTTGCAAAATATAAATTTTACATTATAAGACCCTAACAATTACTGTAAAATATAGTTTTCAAAATCAAAACTACATGTAGTACTGACATAAACAGATAAAAAAACTGACTGTCTGTAACATACGAGCAAACCTAAATTCTTTAAAATGAAAGTCTCATTTTCTTACATCATCTTAAGTATAATTTAATTATTATTGTTATTTTTAAAAATACATATATTAAATTTTTCATGCATGATGTATACGAAAATTATTTGAAATTTTTCTTTGAAACAAATAAATATTTTTTACAAGTATACTTCTACCTAAGTCTTTGTGCTAAACATTCAGAAATTCATATTCAAAGATCATAAACATGAAAATATAAAGAATACTTCTTTGTGACTACCAAATATCTTCATACACCAATGAAGATATATCTTAATAACACAAATGGCCATAATTAAAAAATATTGTTGATTAACCACAAAACCTATAGACTGAAACCTGTACTAATAACTAAATTTATTCAGTATCACTGAAACTGTTTTACTGAAACTTTTGAACATTAAAAAACAGATATTTAATTGTATTGTTGTTGCTTATGCTCCAGCTGCCTGACGAAGTCAGACTACATCCATGAGATTCCTGACCTTAATAAAGTCAAGGATGACAAAGTAGCACTGAATACATCTCTCTATAAAGTCACGAATTATCTATATCTAGTCACACATATTCTCTAAAAAAGTCACAAATAATTCAGGATGTGCTGTATAATAAGAAATAAATAAATAAGAAAGTAAATAAAAGAAATAAAGATGAAGTATATTAAATTTCAAATGTCCTTAAAGTCCAAAAAATCTAATTACACATATTAAATTTCTCTTATGCAAATAAATTTTTATAAAATATAAGATATGAAGCTCGTTATTTACTGAGAAGAATACAGTTGATATGCAATCCCAAAGTTAAAGATCTATGTTTTAAATATAAATGAAAAATGACTCATAAACAAGTTTGTTATTTGAAATTGCCTTACCTCTTCTTTCTCGATTTAATGCGAATACAAATACATCTCAAATATTTAATAGAGAAGCAAAAATATTTATTAGTACGATTTCAGTAATTTTATACTGTATGTAATATAGCACAAACCTCGTATTAATAAGCATTCTTGATTAAATACTCGATATAGATATATTTCTAACTACAGGGTGGCAAATATACACTATAAAATGCATAAAGAAGAATTTAATTTGCCATTAAAATTTTATAGCCTGCATTAAAGCACTCTACGATGAAGCATTTAACCAACTGCAATGAATATAAATAGTAAGATTTAAATTTATATTATTACGCCACGATATTTTATGTGTATTTTCATTATTTTATGAAACATTTGTTTATTCTTGTTTTAAACAATTTCCTTATAGATCAAAACAATTGATATAATTCATTCCTTTATTTTTAAATCCCCGCTTAAACCATCTCAGAAAGTCGTAAATATTTAATGCAAACAATCTAACACTGCTGTTAGTAGGATATTTTGATTCTTGTGCAATAAAAATGCTATAAAAATGGCAATTTATTTGTTTTAATCAAAATTTGCATGATAATAAAGAAAATATAAATTTTGAATTTTTATAAATAACAAAATATTAAAAAAGTACATTTATT
>JAPDSC010004406.1:0-14927 GCA_026290005.1 Latrodectus geometricus | reverse complement strand
GCCATACAGGAAGAATTGAATGCTGAAATATCTTAGAAAATAATTTCACATTGATTGATTTGAAGACAAATCCCAATTTACAAAGATTTCTTTTAATATCAGAATGAAATCCTTGATGCAAGGAAAAATGGGAGACTTGAATATCTAAATAACGCAAAGCGGTGCTCAATAAACGATGGTTTCGACATTATTTGACTAATGATAGTCATCAGATGGGTCTAAGATGTCGATGGGATATATATATATATATATATATAAGAAACTCATTGACTTTGAGGGTGTTACATCTAATGCTACAGCAAAAATTTCATCCAATGGATAAAGCAACATCACAACCCGTGAACTCTTCAGTATACAAAGCTGTTAATTTTTTTTCTTTTATTTCTAGAGCATATTTTTTTACGTGACTTGATTTCATTTGTCTAGAATGTCCCAAACTCGTCTGAGTGCGATCTGTAAAGAATGATTCAGAACAAATGGACTTTCGTCACACAATTCACCGCCTTTATGATAGTTGGTTCTCTGTTCCTCAGAGTAAGTATTTGTATCATTCGACACAATTTAAAATTAGCTTATTTTATATACAATTAAAATAGAAGTACTAATTCTTCTTATAATACCAAATGAAGATAATTGTGGCGTCAGGAGTTTAGAGAACTTGTCAGGAGTTTAGAGAACTATGCAGCGTAAATATCGAGACATATTTAATTTGAAATGAAATTAGAAAGAAAAGGGAATTAATCATGTAATTTATTTGTTTCATAAAAATGTTATTAAAAGAAAATATTTAAGATTAAATAATACAAACATTAATATAAGAAACTTTATTTTAATTATATATGCACACAATAAAATAAAAATATATAAAAGCATTAACGTTTCACATCCTATTAAAGGGCTTAAATTCTATACAGCAGACTATTTGCATAAATAGATATTTTATTTACATACCCCAAAGAAAATTCAAAATACTTAAACAAAATGATATAGGATGTTTATAAATACAAATATTAAAAAAGTAAAAAAAAAACTAAATCAAAATAAATACCAAAAATAATTTACTTACAAAAATAATTTTTAGAAGTATAAAATGCAAAATAAAATTATTATTAAAATTGATTAAAATTATATTAAATGAAGGTGTAACTGAGAGTGTAGTATGCTCTCAGTTACACCTTCATTTAATGTAATATTTTTAATTTAATTTAATATATTAATATAATATCTTAACATAAGCTTTTTTCAATTAAATATTTTGAAAATAAAGAATTATATAATATTTGAAATATCTCAAAATTATTTTAGAATATAAATTAAGGCCGCTTAAAAATAAACTGAACTAAGAAGCTGAGAATATTTAAATCGTTTCTAGAAAATTGCATTCTACGACACAGTACAGCTCTGAGATATGAAACAGTTACTTCCAGATGTCTTATATTTTTTTTCATAAAAATCTTTAAACAGAACATTATGAGTTGTTGTCTAAAAACGCTTAAGAATCTCACTTATTTCGAATTCTAATGTTTCAGATGTTTTAGAAATTCAAATTAAATTTTTAGAATTTCTTAGTGATACATTCCATTTTCACCAGCATTGAGAGTTTTATCAAACAAACGAATAAATTAAATTTGAATTTTCTTTAATGTAAATGATCATACAATTTTGTAATGCAAATTATAACTGAAGTACTATTTTTGAAGCAAAAACTAAAATGGTTTTGGAAATTGAAATGGTTTTAACGGAGAACAAACAATTATAAGGAAGTTATCATCTGTTATTGGATATTGCGGGTTACAAAATTTTACTTAAAATAGATCTAACTTATTTTATCATATGAAATTTATTGAAGAAACTGTATTTAACAAAATATTTAATTAAGCAAAACAAAGAACAATTTATGTGATTTAAATATTTAATTTTTGTACAAATACTTAAGCATAGTAGTTTCTTATTAATATAAGCATAAAGCTTTTAATTGTAATTTATTTTTCATACTTATTTAAAAAGTTATGATAGCTTTTAGTTTTAAGATATAGTCTAATATTTGTGAATAGTATTTAAAATGCACAATATTTCATAGTTTCACTATGTTTTTTGTGATTTATCAGCTAATTATAGAAAGCTGAATGGTATATTTCCATGAAGACTACTTGTCCAACTAGTTACGTAGAAAATCATCTGATTTGGCATAGATTCCAAACTTTCACACAAAGACTCGCCAAATTAAATTTATGTATTAATCCAATTATCGTATTTGTTGAGTAAAACAGATTTCCAAGCGGAAGAACGCTCGTTTGCTGATCAGGAATCATTCTAAATGAGTTTCGATTATAGAATGGTCATGCAATTATATTGATTTTGCTTGGCAAATAAAACTCATTCCATGTTTCATTCATAGATAATACGTTACATCCTTTATTTATAGCAAAATTGTCTCTACAAAAAAGTGCTGCAAATGAAAATTATAAATTTCAAATATTAATGATAAATTTATAAGCTTTAATGATTTATAAGTTGAGATTTGATAACAAAATTGATAAGGAATATAAGAAACTGTTCAAAACTTTTTTAGGAAAACATTATTTTAATGGCTAAATTTACTTTCAGAATCTCTAACGACTTTCTTTTTTATTAAACAAAAGATTATTAACTAATATAGAAAATTTTTTGCTTACATAATAGAAATATTTAACGTGAATTATGCTATATATTTTAACTTAACTTAATGATAAACTATAAAAGTACTTAAAATGAGACAGTTAATATCAGTCCTTTATAAGCAACATTTAAGAAAAAACGATTATGTCTTCGTATAAAAACATATGTTTTAAAATCATCAATATAATTTACCAAAAAATTAAAAGTATTTGGCAGAAAAATTTAGCTTTCCGTTAGTCTTCTAATATATTTACTATTGAATTGGATATAATGAAGAAAAAAACTATTAATTTTAAATTCCTAAATGTAAGTAAATATGAAAATTATTTACCATTGTGTGCAATAATATTTTTTTAAGTAAGCAGTATTAATAAATAAAGTTTACACACAAAATATATCAAATAGTGCAGTAACTCGCAAAATTGAAGTCAAGTTAGTGGCAAAGGAATTCAATATTCTTAACTTTTTTGTCGTCATAACTTTTTTTTTACTCTCTATGGAACCAATCGGCTACAACAGAATGGAATTTGCACATTCGATCGTAGTCAAATACATTTCAGGAAATCCGAAAAAAAATAAAAGACTCAAAAGGCTGTATACTTTATACATGAAGGAAAAATCGTAGATAAAGATTTCTGTTGCCAGATCCACGACGAAGAGATATATTGCTCTGCGTATCAAACTGTTGCAAATCCATTTTTCTTGTATTTTTATATTTCATTTTACAGAATACAACGATATCCTTTTAAAAATGTGAATCTCTGGGTTAGATTTTGTTTTATATTTACTCTTCTTTGGTGAATTGTAAATCCAACATTTTTCTACAGATAGACAATGCGAAAACAATTTGTATTGTTAAGGCAAATGTTTGAAGACTGGATTATGTTCTTTCTATTAAATATAAAACTATTTCCATTAATGCCTCAAAATAAACATGTTTTTTAACTATAGAAAAGTATTTTCATTAAATTTATATTTTACGACATCACGAAAGAAAATCTGTTAAATTTATATTAGTTTATTTATGAAAACTTTCATAAACTTAAAGACTTTTGATGTTTATGAAGAATTTATGATTATGAAAATAATTTCCTGTTTAGTAATTATAATGAATCCGTTTGAATAAAAATAACGTAGTTTTATCGCATTTTAATGTTATATTTGTAAAGATGGTTATCATTGTGGCCAAATAAAGTTTGCAAAATTTTTTAAAATTATTGTTTGACAAAAAAGTCAAGTGGCCAATTATTTCGAAACAAGATTGTGTGTCAACAAACTGTTTCCTAATTTAACACAATACTAAACAATATGATAATAGTTAATTTCTGTTCCCAAAATTTAAACTATTTTATTTTCATAAATATTAAAATATGCCTTCCCTTATGTAATACCTTCCTAAAAAATTCTTTAGAAAATAAAATGATCTATTGATGCAAATCGCTTTGTATATATACATAATCAATTGGTATAATACTTTAGAGGTGATTTCCCCAATTGATTATGTATATATGCAATGCTATTTGCAACAATGGATCATTTTACTTTCTAGAGAATTTTTTCAGCAATTCCATTGAATTTATATACCATTTGAGTAAAGTAAAATAAAAATTCTACCCAATCAAGAGAAAACGGAAAGAGATAATTTATTATGTATAAAAATGTGTTATATTATGATAGTCATGAAATTTTATCGAATTTTTATACAGTGTGATTCTAAATGGTATATATTTATTTTATAAACTTTAATTGCATACAAAACAACAAGAGCAAATTCTAGAAATTATTTGCAAATTAACAATCGAATTGTAATTGCTTGGTACACATATTTCAGCATGTCATAGTCTATTTAAAGGAAGCAATTTTTCAACTATGATAATCCCTACATATTTCATAGTCTTTAATGTTATAAAACATTCCTAGAATGCATTTGCATATATATTTCAAAAGGAATTCAGTATATGAATTTGTTCTGTATGTATAAAAGGAGAATATTTACCAAAGTCCTTCTAGCAGGTTGTGGTAAATTCAGTAGTAAAATCATTTTTTTTAAAAAGTTAAATATCCCAAATACAATTCTTACCATTTTTTAACAATAGATAGTGAAACTTGTGCTACTGAAAGCACACTTTTCAATTTGAATGATTGGGGATGTTTATAGTTTTTAGAAATACACAAATACAAAACAAATTTAATTCAGAGGCAATAAGATGAGAATGTCAATCAACATTTTCGATTCTAAAGCAAATGCTTATGTGGTATCAAATATTTTTGAATGAATTAAGGAGGCAGAATACGAAAATTTGTATGACAAATTAAATAATATGTATGTTTTGTTATAATGAAAAAGAGAAGAACTGAAACTTTTTTAAAAATACTATTTTATGTAAATATAACTTAGAGTTTTATAAATATTAAGTAAAATTTATTAGCAAATGATTTAGGTATTGCATTAAATATGTATTCATTTTAAATCAGTTGATAAATAGGAAGTTAAATTGATAAAAACAACACTTAAACTGAAGAGCTCATAATATACGAGGAATTCAATTTAATTAAGGAGTACTTTATACGTTTAGTATAGTTTGATAAGTTAAGGAATTTAATGCACTAAAATGTCCAGAAAAATATTTTCAATTATTAATTAAACAGTTAAAATATTCTGTCGTAAAATTATCAGATGATATTTTGATAATGGCTCTTTTCTATAATTATTTAAATTCTAGATCATATAAAAATATTTTATATGATTTACAATTTAAATGATTACAATAAATATAAAATCAAGGAAAAATGAATATTTTAAGGAAGCGAAATTTAGAAATATGTTTGTAGAAATTGAAAGAAAATTTAAAATAAACACTTTATTAGATAAACATGTAAAAAAAATAAATATTTGGAATATTTAACTGACTTCCACATTCTTTCTCATATATTTCTCACAATTGTCATCAAAGCATTCTCTTTTGGAGAGCTTACATTTCTTTTCTCTTTCTGTTGAATAAATGCATAGATTAAATAAGCAGATATCTTCTCTTCTTACCAGACATTTACGTTTTTCCTTCTCGAATGAATAATGCATAGAAGAGGGCCAGTCGAGTTCAATGTGAAGATAAAAATAAGTTGAAATATTTTTTACAAAAAATACTAAAAAATAAAATTACTGTGGTACAGTTTACTAATAGAATACAGTTTGGTGAATTTTTCTGCGTTTAGACTATTTTCAAAATTTTACTTTTGAGTAAGTGGTTTGAGTTTTGCTTGTGTACAAAAACTGAGTTTCGGATCATTGCAAGCCATCGTGCATGGCTGGCTCATGAAAAACCGACATTTTATAAGAAAAAGTACATAACACTGTGTCTCCATCTCATATTTGAAAAAATAACATTTGAAAAATATTTGTTTTGACGTAAGTTTTGGATTAAATATATACATGATTTCATTGTATGATTTTTTTTCTTTAATGTTGGAAATCCATAAAATCACTCTCCAATATTGTTTTTTAGTAAAAGATAGATTCAGAAATTTTTCTAGCAATTTATTATGCCCCATTGTTTTTATGTTTCACGATACAAGTGTTCAAAATACTGTAAAATGAATACATTGATTTGCATCCCATAACTTTATTTATTATGACAAAATATTAACTTCTTAGACTGCTTACTGAAAGAAAAATTTTATAACTAATTTATTGTTTTTAAAATATATGTTTAATTAGTTAAAGAATAAAGAATAAAAATAGAGTATATTTATAGTTTTAAAAATTCAGATGCATAATTCACAGTATTTTTTGCGGCACAGTTTATATATTTGTAAAAAAGGGAAACATTGTTTTTGACGAAATAAATTAAGATTAAATTTATTTCAATCATTTTTCTTTATTGTCGAGAGAATATAAATCATAAATGAATTATAATTTAAAAGCCAATTATGATTTTTTTTATATAAATTAAACTATAATTTCTACCAAAATTATATAGGATTATGTATTATGAAAATAATTTCAAAAATAATAACTTACGCTTAGAAGCTAATTGATTTACATATTAATGTAAAAAAAAAGTTAATGATTTTGCTATTGCGTATTAAAATATATCATTTATTCGAGAAGAATTTTTTTTATTAATATAATAGTTTAATTGATAATAGAACATTTTCAACAAAAATTCTTTGAATTAAATAATTAAAAGTAAAAGAAATTTCTCAAAGAAGTTACCTTAATTATACTTATAGAGATTGAGAACATATAGATAAACATATCACAATGTATATAACAAAATTTGATAAATAATATTTAAATTGAAACTGTTTCACAAACAAGATTTCTTAAATAAAAGGTTTTAGTATAAGAAATAAAAAATATGTTTTACTTTTAAGGCAAAAATGTATAATGTAGGTTGATAATAAAAGGAAATAAACAACGAATTTTGCATGCATAAATTATGTAATAACATTCATTTAAGTTAAACAAATTCTAAAATAAATTTAAATATTTTTTATTAAATTAAAAGTATGTTACTCTTAATAAAAAAGTTATGTAATACAAATAAATGCTAATTAAATTTATTTTAATACCTTTGATTGTTCTGGTGAAATGCATTAGTCATTTTATGAATGCAATATCAATTACTTTTAAGTAAATCTTATTTAAAAGTAATTGATGTTGAATTCATAAAATGACTATAATACACTTAAATTTTATGTATGAAAGGATAAAATTATACATCATAGGAAATATCAAAATATTTCTAATTAAATATTTTGTACCATTGTTTATTTACATTTTGAGCATTACTTGCTTATTCAACATGTATGTTCAATATTTTTATAAAGATTGCTGTAATATAGTTTATTTTAAGACAATAATTTAACCATGAAGTACTAAATAATCAGAAACATTCAGCACAAACTCATTTTAAATATATAACGCATTATTAGATGATAATCAGAATAATGAAATCTAAAAGAAGAAAAGCAAAAATTTATTGTTTTTATACTTTCATAAAATAAATCTGATTATAATATCTTGTATCAAAATAATTCGATAATTATTTATAAAATAAAAAAAATAATAATTACGATTTAATTTTTTTATAAAATATAATAATAAATGAAAATATTAGATAAAATTGTTATAGCTCTTAATACATTTTGTGACTTTATTTTATAGAATATTAATATAACACAATATCATATGTTATTATATTTTTAATTTAAGTAATTCTTGCATTAACTAGGTTAAGAGATGATTCGAGTATTTTCTAAAATCATTACATTTATTTTATAATATTCGTAATCATTAAATATTTTTAAAGCGATTAAATAAATACGTTTTTAAAAACTTAACTATATACATTAGCTTAGTAAACTACTCAACCCTTAAATATGCATTAAAATTACATTATTTTTTTTAAATTACCCATTTAATAAATAATTAAATAAAATCAAATACGAGTTCGTTCTTTAATAATGAAGATTTTTTCTGTATTGCATTTATATATATACACTGTCTACCAATAAGTATTTGGACACTTAAGCGAATGATGATATCAGCGGTCCTGTGGTACGTCACGGCCTCCACCTATATATATTGTGTAGGAAACAGCATCCGCATTAGGTTGCATGCAAGATGCCGCGTAGTTCGGAGCTCTTTGATTTCGAGAAAGGTATAATTATCGGGTTCTGTCCAGACAAATTGGGAAGAACCGCATCAAACCGATGGCCCTCATCCGAGAGGAGTTTCAACAGGCATCCGAGAGTTATTGTTTCAATGAATACCATCAATAAGGAAACACATCTGCTTGGTTTTCATGGTCGTTCTGCTGGCCATAAACTTTTGATCACAAAGTCCAACCACGATGCTCAGTTAATGTAGTGCAAAGCACATCGAAATTGGACCGTAATTCAGTGGAAATGGGTTCTTTGGAGCGACGAATCAAGGTTCACCATTTACAGTTCGGATGGCAGGGTCTGGGTTTGGCGTCTACCTGGAGAACGTCTCCTGCCAGAATGCATTGCGCTAATAGTCAACTTCAGCATAGGTGCAATTATGGTCTGGGGTTTTTGTTTTCTCCTGATATGGACTGGGACCCTTGTTCCACATTCATAGTAAGTTCAACACTGAATGCCTATTGTAGCATTTTGGATGACAATGTGCTTCCTACGTTGTGGCAGTTTTATGGGTTGACCCCTGTTACTTACAGGATGACAATGCCAATTGTCATGTTCCGAGGGTAACCAAGTCTCGGTATGGTGTCAATAGATTTCATTGAAGGGACTGGCCTGCCCAGAGCTTACATGAACCTTATCGAGAACAACTGGGAACAGTTGGATCGCCGAATTAAGACCTGTCCAGAATCAGTGAAGGAACTTGTATGTCTACTCCAAGTCGAGTGGAAGAGAATACTACTAGCTGTAATACAAAGACATGTGGAAAGTACACCCCGGAGAGTTTACGGAGTAATTGCCTCTCGTGGAGGCTCTACCAACTATTGATTTTGAATGAAGTTAGTTTTTCTTTTCTATCACATGTGTCCAAATACATATTGGTAGACAATGTATATATATATACCATTTCAAATCTGCAAAATTGTTAATAAATACAAAACATGAAGTGTAAAATAAATATATAAGTTAAAAGTCTAAGTGTAAATATTATTGGCAATTCATGTTTTTAATAAGAACTTCAATGCTTGTATGATCCTCTTGTAGCTTAAAAATACTACTTATGCTGTCTTATACAATAGTAGCTCTGCTAGTTCTTAACATGAAAAGAAATTTAATTCACATGTTATACCGTGGCATAAGTTTTTGTATTTCTGCATCATAGAAGAATGGCGCCTAGGAATGGGGCCACCATGTCTGCGCTCTTTGTCTATGGGGAAAGGCAGTTATACCCAAAAAGGAATTTCTTCAGATAAATTTCAAATGATGGGATTTGAAATTTATCTGATAAGAAGAAGATAAGAATCGCTGAGTTCAAGGTCGGATGTACAGAGTGGATGATCAAATATAACCAAGCGAAACTTCTCCTGCAGTGTTTTTATGGAATTTACCGTATAAGGGTGAGTGTTGTCGTAGAGTAACACGACACCAGTACTGAGCATCCCACGCCTCTTGTTTTGAATGACTCAATGCGAATTCTTTAAAATTCAACAGTAATTTTCAGTATTTACTGTTGTACCCCTTAGTAAAATGTAAATGAACACAGTTCCTTTCTGTTCACAGAATACATCAATGTCTCAAACAAAAAACACATAAATGAACATCAATTTTTGTATGCAATCAGTCTGCTTGACGCTTGTAAGGCCTAAAGATTTACTGTGACGTCAATGCATTGACTATTCTTTGGTCTCTGGGATGAAGTGAGCAACCACGACTTATCACCTGTAACAATTAACTACTGCAAATGCTCTTAGGAAATTTCCTTTTTTGAAAAGGAAAGAAAATAATTTTAAAAAAAGCATCCAATAGTCATCGATTAAAGGAATCCTAGTTTGAAAATATAAGTTCTTTAAATGATATTTTAGAAAGAAGAGGAAAATTTGTTTTAGCGATTCAATAGAGAATGTTGCACATTACTTGGAAAAACAAATCTTTCAACATGCACATTAATATTATTGCATATCTTGTAGTTGAATACCTTGATATATATCCCGTTTTTAATTTCAGATAATCATGAATTTCAGTTATTATCCTTGTAAGATTATTTGACATGATTTCGAGACATGATACAGATTTTCAACACAGTGTTTTTATTACTTTGAAGTTGATCCAGAATATTTTTCAGTATGGTTAAAAGAAGTTCCATTTGTGTGAATATATCATGCACTCAAAACTGGCAAGTACTTTGACCAGAATATCGACTGTAATATTTGCAGTATCATTAATAGCCAACCAAAATATATGATATAGTGTGGTTTTACGGCGTCATTTATTTTCAGAACTGATTTCTTCAAGAAAGGTATTAGAGATCCAGTAACAAGCTCAGTCAGTATCATTAATATTGAATTAAATGTTGTTTTGTGCAGAACTCAGGTTAGTTTTACTTACAATATTTTTGCAATATCCAGGTCTTCCATTCATTACAGCCTTTGAATTAAGGACGCTTTGAAAACTCTATTCATGTTGAAAGAATCATCAGCTGTGCCATTTTTGTAAACTTTGGTCTTCTTGATTTTCAGACCTCAATCCATGGGAATTACATTTTGAGAAAATTTTATTTCATCATTTATCTTGAAAACCAAGATGATTATCTAATCATCAAGACAGCTTTGCATGACATGCAACATTTTCTAAGATTAGACTGTCATGTTCTTAGCAATATTTAGATCACACTGCTGTCATCTGTGATACATGCTGTCATGCGATTCTAAATGCATGATTTCAAGATACTGAGGAGTTCCGGTTAAATACACAGTTGTATATTACGTGTATAATCTATTTTGGAGGCATATATTAATGCAATAAATATTTTAAATGATAGTACATTGAATCTGTAATTCTTTAATACACCCTCTGTTGACGGAGTTTTAAATTGTACGTATAAATTTTTGAAATAAATTCTTATTCAAACAATTTTTTACTCAAAATTCCTTAACCTCATGTAGCTTTAGTTACAGACACATTTAAAATATTTTTTTAATTATAAAAGCCCCAAGTTCTATATAATTAGTCAAAAACAAAATGACAAATATTTAAATTTCAGAAAATAATTGATATTTTATTATAAAATTGATATTTAGTAATAATATGTATCTTTAAGTGTGAATATTTAAGGATTATAAATTTCGTGTTTGTGAAGCTTTAAAATTTATTTATGTTTGGAAACATAATTCTGATAACAACCAAAAAGTACTTGTTTCTAATTATCATACTTGTAAGATTTTTAAATTAAACATATTACGCTATTATATATTTTAACAACTTTGTAGTATGTAAGAAAATTTTACTCCATTAATTTTTAGGATAACGTCTCATATTAACAAAAAATCCGTTAATGCTCAAATATTATGATAAAAGCTTTTTGATGAAAAAATGTTAATCCTTTTATGCTGCCGATAAAACTTAGCAAAGATTAAACATTTTTTCTTACAATTTTCATAAAATGTAAAAATTGTGCAATTAAAAGTAAGCAAAAATGCAAACCTTGTTAAAAAATAGTTTTTGCATTATTTTTTATTTTAAATGTTGAAAAAAATTAGTGATAATGTATGGATAAATAGTTTTAAGCTTTATGCACATTCGTGAGTATTATATATGTTATCAGCTTCATGCTTTAACATAATTAAAATTAATTTCAAAATATATTCCTTTGTAAATTCAAGCAAATCAGTACTCTTGGAATCAATTCAGAAATTGTTGATGTATAAAACACATCTCTACTATTATTGAATTTTTATAAAAAATGAGTTGTGAGTTATTGAATTGTTTTTTATTATGTCTATTTTAATTGCTTTGGTAAAATTATCTATTACAATATTAGATATTTTTTATGTGATTCAATTATTTTTTGTTTTTTAAATTGAGCCATTAAATCTTTCAGTAATAAAAATAAGTTGTATCCATATAGGAGTATCTCTAAACTACGACTGGAATGCAAATTAATTTCAAATCGCATGTTTATAAAATAAAAAAAAATAAGTTTAATAAATTAAAAAATTAAAAATATGTTTGGTTTCGCTTAATAAAGTTTTTAATATAATTATGAGTTTAAGGATTTCATGATTATATTAAAAATTTATTAAGCGAAACCAAAGCATATTATTTTGTAGGTAATGCCTTAGTTTTGCATTACATTTTTTGTCAAATAAATTATAAGGCATAAAAATGTAAGGCATAAAAATAATTTTTGAATACTTTTTAGCTATGTTAAAAAAATTAACTATTGCATTTTTGCAAACATTTTATTGTGTGATTATAATTGGTTAGTCAAGATAATTTACCTTAATTACTACATAAAAATTACTTTGTAAAAATTCCTTGAAGTTAAAAAATAATATTATTATAAATATAATTATATATTTCTCAAATGAAAAAATACTTTTTAATTTCCGACATAATTATTTAAGCATTAAAGGAAAATTGAGAATTTCAAATCTTCTCAATATTTTAGTTTGTGGAACACAATTAAAAATCAGTGAAAAATAATATGTATCTACATTATTATATGCTATAAATAAAAAAGTGTACTTTATTCTATATATATCATATTACCGATGCATTATATTTTAACATATAATACATTTTTAACTATATAAACTTTGTATCTATATCAAAATATTTTTAATAAGGCAATATATATATATATAACATTAAATATTGTAATAGTAATATGATATTTATTATTATTAGCTGTCCAATATATATAGTTACATAATATTTTATATAATGCAATTTTACACATGTTTAAATGTTGTCTAAATCATAAGTCTAAAAGAAATATAAATGTTTATTGTTTACTAACAGTGTGCTAAAAGAATATTCTTTTCAATATTAAAACCATCACGATTTAAAAAAAAACACGAGATGTTTGAAATCAAAAATGCCATATGTCAAATAAAATTTTAAGCTGATTTAATCTTATTTAAAAAAAAATCTAGATAGTTTTTATATACAATATACGAAAAAAAGGAATAAGGTTTAGAATGGATACAGAGTATTTGCCATTGATATCAAAAATTGTAAAATCTCACAGAAAATATTGCAATGAGATTTGATCACTGAATATACACTGTGCTAGACACCCAAATAGGAACACCAAGAAAAACAAGAGAAATCACGACAAAATTTATTTTCTAAATGTTAACCAAGTATCAAATGATTAAATTTATAGACTTGTGTGAAGTGTGTTTCCTGGCCAAATCAGGAGTCAAATTAGCCGCAATTGCTGGAGATCACCATTGCCACACGCCTCGGCATTGATTCAAAGAGACTTTGGATCAATGCCGAGAATGTTTGCTTGAGATACAGCAGATAAAACCGCTTCCACACGTTACCATGATTGATCTGGTGCTATAGTTTGGGCCAATCGTTGAGCAACCATGGACCACATGTTTTTATCAGTGAAAGATATGGTAAACACGTAGACCAGGGAAGCCATTCAATCTGGCGACTGACGAAGAACTCTTGGTCAATGAGTGCCACACGTGGTCTCGACTTTTCCTGTTCAAATATGTCTCCGGACAAGCCGTGAAAGTAAGGAAGGAGAACAGGCTCTAACATCTCTGAGATGTAGCCATAGCTGTTTAAAATACCAGCTATGTGAACTAGCAGAGTGCGAGTGTAATATCCAATACAACCCCATACCATAGTACCCGGTTCAAGACCAGTGTGTTGTTGCAAACACATAATGCCTCTAGCTGTTCAGCGCATGCTCCACGATGTCACCAGACTCGAATGCAACCATCATAGTGTTGCAGATAGAAGCATGATTCGTATGTAAAAGCAATTCCATTCTAACATCCACATACTTCTTATATCGCACCATTGGTGTTGGAGACCTCTGTGGTTTTGAATCAAGGGTAGACGAAGCAATGGACCTCATGCGGACTAGCAACTCTGCAAAAAACGGAGTCTAATGGTACGCGCAGGCACTGGATGATGTGTCACAGATAGAATGTTCTGTGCTATGGTTCGTGAAGTGGCTTAGCTATTCGTCACTGCCTTGCGCACCATTTACCTGTCATCACGTGAAGTGGAGCATTGGGGTGCAGGAAATCGAACACGTCGGTCCAGTGTACTCTCCTGCACCCAACGATCATATATCCGCATTACAGTTGTTTGGCTTCGTAAAATACGATCACCGATTTCCCTGAAAAATAATCCACAATCTTGGTAGGCGGCAATCCTTCCTCTATTGAACTCAGATACTGAATATTGGAATAACTTGGAACCAGAATATTGAACTACGGATCAAGAAAGATCGCTGTTTCCTACCAGGGATAAATGATCGTTTTTTCTGAAAAAACCACAAGAAAAAAACTATTACCAAACTTGAAAATCTACAAAAAGTCGGTTGCATTTATGGTGGCCAGAAATGTACACACACATATATATATATATATAAATATTGGAAGTGGATAGTGCAACTTTAACTTATAATATATCTAATTTAGTATTAATTATTTTCACTAAAATATAAACTAAAAAATAAAGTTCTTTAGAAACATTTTTAGATATGTATAGTTAAATTCTGCACAAGTGTAAAAATGAGACGATAATAGTAAAAAAATTAGCCGTGTCTAATTTCTTAATACAGATTTTTGAGTATA
>JAPDSC010004401.1:0-15770 GCA_026290005.1 Latrodectus geometricus | reverse complement strand
TCTTAAGCTCAATATCATTCATCTAGTCTTAAGCTCAATATCATTCAAAACTAAACCAAATTTGTATTTCACAATTTCAAAAATATTTAAAATCTTATTTGCAATGATTTGATATTTGTAACAAAATCAGGTTTCACATGAATTTCGGAAATATTAATGAGGTTTTTGTATTGAGTAGTTCTAGGAAGAACTGACTTAGCTTTTTAAAAGTAAAAATTGGTACAGATAACATTTATCAACATTTTCTATTAACGAAACTATTTTTAGGTTGAAACTACTCATTAATTCTGTGAAATATTACATTAGGTTCATTAACATGGCCAATTTATTTTATCTTTTTAAGTTAAGATTTATTCGCATTTTTCTATTATTAATGGCTTAAGACCTATCGTGATTTTGGTCAAGTATTTCCTTATAAAGAATTTTAGATTACTCTGAAACCATGACCCAAACAATAAAATTCTCTTGTACAGTTGGTAAAGACCTCAAAACATAATTAGTAGCACTGATGTTTTCTATAAAGTCAGAATACGCGATTACTGCAGAACCAGAAGACAAAAATATGTTGATATTAGATTCTGCATAATTTTTATTCAAAGCACTAAATTCTTTAAATAAGTTACAGGTGAAACTATCATGTTCGAATCTTTATTCAGTGACACTAAGTCTCATCCAGTAAGTCTACTATGAAACCTAAGAGTTTTATGAAGTCAATGGGATAACAGAAATATTCTTAAAAAGGTACATTGGCTCTAAATGAAAGTGTTTCAGAAGAAAATTCTTTTATTTTATAAATCATTCTGAACAGGCAATTGCCTTTTTACTTCTCTTTATGTAATAAATTTTATATATTTAATGTTTTAATACAAGACATTACTCATATAGAACTCTTGAATCTAAAGAAAATACATCCTATATCCTTAAATAAAAGATTTAAAATCGATTGTATTTCTCATGGGTATTAGTAACAATGATTTCGTGAGTATCCTATTGTCAAAAACCAGTTTTTATTAAAGTACTCATAAAAAAGAAATATCAAAATGTCTTTATGCAGACAATTTTTACATACAAGGGTATGTTAGAGATACCTAACCGATATAATTATTCTCTACCTGCCTATACTATTTAACGAAAGCCAGAGCTAATCATTGAGCTATCGAAAGAAGGGCTATTTCTACAGATAGCTTCTAAAAGCTACTTGTAGTTATAATACTAGGAGTATTTATTAAAAATGCGTTGAAAGAAATGAAAAACTTCGATTTTTGGTAGAAATCATGAAAGATTATAATCCTTTTGGTTGTATAAACAAAAGATTTTTTGCTCAAGATTAGATCACATAATTTGAATCTTCTTTTCCTTTGGAGTGATGAGCCATTCAAATACATATAGCATACTTAATCTTCAATGTGTCTTATATTAAAAAAATTCATGAAACTAAGCAACAGCGTCCGTGCATGTATTTAGTCATTTTTATGTGTAATAAAAAATAAATTAAAATCAACTTCAAATCGTTTGTGACTATACACATTTATATGTATATTTAACCAGATTAACCAATAAATTTTCACGAAACTTTAAACCAACGAAAATTTCAATCTTTCTTCTATTATAACACTGAATTTATAGGATAAGTCATTCTGAAGGATTAAATTTCTTTTCAGCAAAATTAGAAAAGCTGATGGCATTTTTATATTAACTATTGTATTGTCTTTTACCCATTGAACAAGATTAATATTTATATTAAATGTTCATACTTTTTTGAAATCCTGAATTCTCTGGTATACATCTCTACAGATAAGAGTCACCTTATTGCAACCGTATAAAATATTCAAATTAGTTTTGTTCGTGAAAAAATTATAGTGAATATGATAACGAGACTGCCCGAGAAATTTTTCGAATGAAATTAGCCCAACAAGCAACATTAAAAAGAGCAAAATGCAGAATGCCAATTTCAGTCAGTAGTTATGCAAGATGCCTAGAATAAATTTAGAGTATTGAAGTAATGCCAAAACATTGAATAGGAGTTTTCTATGAGAATATAAATCTATATTTTCACTTGCAATATTTAATAGTGTTCTTCAGGTGGTTATTTTTTTTCCTTTAAATGTATGCAATCGTTTCAGCATGGAATTAACACATGTACATAGAGAAACATGTAAGAAATGTCTGAAAAAACTAACAGTTACTTACCAATATAAAGGCAAAAGAATAAGAGGAGTCACAAGAAACATTTGAAAGTCTGTAGCCAAATACCAAGAATGACTCAAGCACTGCAAGAGATTTAGTTTTGTTTAAAACTAAAAATTTAAAAATTAAAACAAGACAACCAAGAAAGAGATTATACCATATTATTTGTATTGTAGAAGTTGTGGATGTAGAGGGCATTTGTCCACCACTGCTTTCTGCACCAATCATCAAACATCTGAATGCTTCCCAACCAGTTTGGACCGGAACTTATATACCGTAGGAGAAAGGCACAGTTGAATATAACTCCCATCATTAAGGGTGTCAACCTGAAATAAAGGATATATTTATATATAATACAAAATAAATTCAACCGTATTGAAAATTTTCGCAATTTATATATTTTTGTATCTTTATAAATTTTGGAGATACTGTTCAATGAAATAAATACTCTGAATGATACAATTCAACTGTACCTCTGGCGATGCCAGGTTTAGTGAAGTACAAAGGATTAAACCTTGTTATGATTTCTTGACTTCTCATATTCCAAGTGTATATTTTTTAAATTAATTTTTTTCTCAAATTGTTTATGCAATATAATTCTATGCACTATTATAAGCGACATGTAGCATCATAGAAAAGCTAATCATGTTCGACAAAAGTACATTTCTCTGAAAACTTTCAAGAATCCACTTCTGTTTATAGCTTGCGTTTTTCACAAATCCCACTTCAATATTTATTATCATTAAACAGACCATGTACGCATAAATTTAAATCATTCCCTCAATTACATGGTATATTTTTTTCAAAATAGATTTTTTTTGAATCTGTTACATAGATTGCAAAGATATGTAATTTATTTTGGACAGTTTACTTATACAGACTCGTAATTTACTGTTAAAATGTTTTGAATTTATACACAGAATTTTGTTCGTCGAGGCGAGAGAAAATATGCTATTTTTTTACCATACTGCTTGATTTGAATATCAGTTTAGTTATTGGGTTAGGACCCACTTTACGAAAAATCTTTTTCAAAATTTTTCTTAAGAAAGCTCCGTAAATCCGAAAGGTGAAGGTATACAAAGTCACTTTGATGTGATATTTGGTTGGTTGGGGTGGATCAAGGTCCAAAAAGAAGGAACAAGCTGCTCTTTGATAGGATAAAATCTAATTCTAAAAGTATGAGCTAGAGATTCACAAGAATTTTTGCAGTAAAATTTAACACTCTTAAGTTTTAGTTTTTACTCTAATATACATCTCATAACCAAATTTGGACTAATTTAAGTTTCAAGAGTATGTGAGATACCTTTTAATGATTTTCTTAAATACATTTTATACTTAGATACATTTGTTCTATTCATGCCATTCAAACATTTTACAAGTATAATGAGACGAAGCATATTTATTCAATACTGTTTTTTAGCTCACAATTTGATAGTAAAGTTTACAGTTTGCCATCTTACCTCATATATCTATGAACGTAGAAAATCAGAACCCAAGACCATTTCTTTGTTACCGCTTCCAGAGATTTCATGCTCACAAAACACACTAAAAGTCCACTGAAATAAAAATTTATGTTTCTAGATAAAAATTTGTTTTCATCATTCATTTGAACAGACTAAGATATTAGGGGGAAAAACATTTTGTACACGTCAAACCAATAGTTAAATATAAGTAAATTATAACACTTACTATGTATATTAATAATTAATTGTACTATTAATTTGTATATTAATAGTTTGTTAAACAAATTGTAATTATTTTGGAAACTATGTACTGTTTGTGCATGAATGAAAAGACTGAAATTAGAAACTATGTTATTGGTTGGTTTATCAATTTGAAGCAGCTACCAAGATCAATATTGCAATGGGAAAACTGATTATGGATTATTCATTTAAATCTGAGAAGGTTTGGTTTAATGCTTTAAGCCAAATTGCACACGAGATTTAATTTGACATAAAATAGGTTTTGAAAAACTGCAAGATATCCAGGTAAGATTGGAATGGAATCCTCCAACATTTGCAAGGAAGATTATAATACAAGACGTTCAGCTGCCGATTCGTCTCAGTTTCATATTTATCTAAAATTTAGTCAGTTCCACAATTGTGTGTATCAATAGAATCAGTTACTATAAGTTGTAATTATCATAAGATATTTTACATTGTTTGCAGTTTAGTATATAAAGCTAGAAACTTTTAAAATAACATTCAAACATATCAATCCAGAATTTTTGAATTAAAGTTGAATTATTTGGCGTAGATTCGAATTCATCTATGGTATAAGTTCATCTACGTTGAAGAAAATAGATTCAAAAGGCTTTCAAATAGATTGCTATAGCTATTTTTTATTAATTTAATTGTTAATATAGGTATTTTCATGGTATTTATTGGTGTTTAATTCTCTCATCTATAAAAGCACATGAAGGAAAAGTAGAATCTACGATTTATTGAAAAACAGGGTTAATAATGCTGCTGGTAGCTTGAGAATCAGAAGCATTACTTGTCCAGAGCTTTAGCAATAATCACAATTCTTCGAATATAAGTGAAGTAAAACAAATTGACAACATTTGAAAACGTGTTGAGGTTGAAACTTTATTCATAGGGTATCTCTTATGAGTATAGATCGTACAACCCAAATCATTATCGGGATTGAGATAGGAGACAAGTTTTGATAATGAACAGTAAATATTTGATTTGAAACTTTGTACTTCAACTGCAAATGCTCGTACATTTATTCAATTTTAAATAAGAAAAGTTATTAACATTTATGCTTTTTTTTTTTTTTTTTTTTTTTTTTTTACAGATTTAAGAAAATAACCGAGTACTTAAGAAAAAATGTAATTACAATATGGGTGCGTGAATTATCATTACACTATTATGGTATCAAGACTCATTTTGTAAGAACTCTTGTAAATCAATAGAATACATTTGATAAATTTATGGTTTTTCTTATATATAAATGACATTCAGTACTTTCATCACTGTTTTATCGTAAATAACTAGAATTTCGTTGTGCGAGTATCTAAGATTATATAAAATATTAGTCAGATATTAAAAAAGTGGAATTATACACTCAGTACGAATACATGATGAAATGTTAAAGAGTACCTCATGAAGAAAAATGTATCTACGGCAAAAGTTCCGTTCGCAAATAGTTGAGAAAGGAAATCTTTCGGGGCTTCTGTAGCAAATCCAGGATTACCTATGAAAAAGAAAAAATTTTAGAAATTCAATTTATTTTAAACTCAAAATTAAATGGAACAGCTTTTTGAAAAAAAATTGAAATTTCAGAAAAGGAAGACTTTAATCAATTGTTACATTTAGCTATCTTTAAAATAGTAAATCTTGTGTCAGCATTGAGTTTTTTCAAAACTGAGTTTAAATTAAGAAAAAAAATTTCTTTAACTGAAATTTAAATATATTTTTACATTAAAATGAACATTAATATCAATTTAGTTTTGCCAATTTAAATAAAATTTTATATTCGTTAATTTTGTTCTTTTAAATAAAACTTTAAAATGTCTAATAATTTGCTATTTTCTAAGCATTCTTTAAGTTTGAATTGCTGTAGAAAAAAAATCTGCTTAGTGTACTAGAAGGAAATGAATACTCACGAAAAAATAAAACGCCACTAGCAAAGGTGAAGGTGTGTCCAAATATGATCAAAGACATCGTGAGGAATCGAAGACCATGCAAGCAGGAAATGTTATCTTTTCCTTTCACGGTTAGTATCTTCGGAGCATTAGTGTATACCGAAAATGCTAGAAGATACTTCATGAACTTGACTCTAGGGCTGTTATCTGTAAGAAAAGTTAAAATAAGCATATTGTACAAGCATAAAATTTTATTGTTCTAGTACCTAGATAGGCCAAAGCCTGTTGCACACATGTATGTACAGATGAATGAAATGATCTTTATAAGCATAATGTACATAATTTGGAAACCACTTCCCCTTACAAGGTTGAATAGACAGGATGAATTCAAGAATTTTCTCCCTGATCCTTTTATTCATTTAGTATATTTTGAGAAGCTAAGTAGTTTTCTATTATGCTGTCATTAGCTAAAAATTAGGAAACTGTTCAACTATTGAAGTCGTTGAAAAGTTGTTTATGGTAACAATCCTGTTGATAGATTTTTACAAATCAATGGATGATATGTGATAAAAGCCATAATTATTGAAACCGGTAACGGACGTTTGCCCGGTTAAGCCACGTTAACGTTTAAGCCAGTAAACTCATTTTCTATTTTGTTCAAAACAAGTGATCTGCAAACGATATTGGAATAGTTATGGTATGTATCAGCCTCCTTTTTAAGTACAATACCGTCTCAGGCAATTATTGGAAAAAGTCTTTTTTTAAATTAATGAAAAATCTTTACATTTTCTCTACATTTTTAATGCCATGTTCTTTTTTTCTCCTCTTGCTTGAATATGTTGAATTCTTTTTGAAAACAGACAGTTAGACAATTTATAAAAATATCTTGATAGTTTTTAAAAGTAGAATTTTTGTACTGAGTTTAATTGTAATTTCCATAATGTACCATATAAATAAGAAATCTATGTAAGAAAATTTTATTTTTGGATGCAATAATAATTTCTTAATCTTAATTTACAAGTTCACATTTTTGACCAATTATGCTGGAAAAGTTAATCAAAGCAGATTTGATTGTGGCATCTTTTAAGCTAACCATTACAGACATCGAAAGTTGTAGTATGAAGATTCAAACACATTCTGAAAGTTCATCTCCATAGCTTAAAGAGATTCCAAGAAATTTTATTTTTTTACCTCTTCTCGCTGACTGTCACGTCTACGTGCCAGCAACGAACACTCTCACTTCCCAACCGACACGCAGGCGTGCCAGAGCGTTTTCCCGTTCATCCCCGACTGTCACGTATTTGCGCCAGTGTCCGGGAACGTTTTAAAAACTATAATTTCTGTCACAAGATGGCACTGTATGTCGATATGGTTTCAGATACATGCATATTAGACCTTCTCGAAATGAGAAGCATGACTCACATACACGTGTTTTTGATTACATAAACAAAAAGGGATAAATGTTTCCGAATGGCGTTCTTTATGACGTTTCTTTAAATTCGCATGTGATAGTTTTTTATTGTAAGTAGAGAAGTTTTATTTTCGCTAAAGGTATTACGGTTTGCAATTTTTAGAAAATTCTATCTTGTTGGACGTGAATTCTTTCTAGTTTTTACCGTTGCAATGTTGAAGCGTCGAAAATGTTAACAGAACCTGAAATAGCAGAAATGATGCAAAATATTTCAGATATTGATTCCGAAACAGATATCCGATATATATTGCAGATATCTGATCAATATCTGACATATTTCAGATATTGATTCCGAATAATTCGAAAATTTCTGCATTTAGGCTTAATAGCGAAAAATTCCCAGCCCTAGAGAGACGCTCGCGTAAGACACTGCCGGCCTTCGCGATAAGCACGAGTTTGCGCTACCCGGCGCGAAGGGGTTAATACTTAGTCTCATCATTTTCATAACTTCTATGGGCAAATCAGAAAGTTTTTATCACATTTACATTTAGTTTGTTAAACGTTCGCGAGTATTGTAAATATTTTCTAGTCTTTCTAATTTTAACCAATTGTGGTAATTCGTGTATAATTGAAATATATCTCATGTATAATGTCAAACACTAATTGTACTCACCAGGAACTGGTTGTTCACATAATAATTCCGTAGAATCACTTCTACCTTCTTGCTTGGTCCTCCAGGATATGTAGTAGTCAAGAGCGGTGGCAACGAGCATTATAAGAGTAAGAACAATCTGGAAGCATCTACACAAATATAAGAACGAAGCGTCAAAAGATACTTGAAGTTTTGTTTTTACAATACAATGGTAGTACCAACAATTTTTTTAGTACTGAAAAACAGATAGAACTAAATTGAGGGATCATAAGCAAACTTAGTTTCGGTTGATTTTGTGGACAATCAGATTAGTTATTAGACCCTTATGTGGAAATTCGATTAATTTGTTAATCGCCCAACAATCAATTTTTACATGCGAAAGCTAATTAGACCCGGAGCGATTATTTTAAGTAGATTCCGCTCAAATATCTAGGCCCATTGTATGATACGAACCCACGAACTCTTAAACCGAAGGCAAGAACAATCTGGTTATCAACTCTGCCTATTTGGTACTTCAAGATATGTAATATTAATACTCGAAATTTTTAACCAAAAGTTAAAATCAAAATAAAGAGCAAGTATACCTCGATTTTAAAAATGTAACTTATTTTAACAGTTGAATTTCAAGTGAAACGTGTTCGCATATGAACAGGTATTCTTAATAAATAACTTCTTAACATATACCAACATTGGCATTAAGGCATTAAGTTACTTAAATTTAAACAATCTTTAAAATTTTTACTCGCAATATTTAAAATATGTTACAGATGAATTTTGTCTCATGTCTCTCACAGAAGCTAACGCATTAACACAAATAATGTATCAATTAGATACATGTCTTTTCTGAAATATACGCAAGTTTAAATTATGCATTTGTATACAAGTGTATTACACAAACTGCATTATAAATTTATATGAATTTGATTTCATAATATAAACTAGCTAATTAGACCGCGAACTATGGTTTAAATTGGATTCTAAACTTTTACAAACATCCAGGCCGAAGGAAGATTCGAACCCAGATATTGCTTAGCCGAAGGTTAGAGCGATAAGCATTCAGTTGCCAACTCTGATAATTTTAGACTTTAACAGCGAATTGTATATCATACTGTATCTTTAGTAAAGCTGGATTGTTATTGGTTTATCATCCAATAACTTTAACACGCAGTTAGACTTGACAATGATCCATAATTTAAATAATTGTAGCAATTCGGAATTCCACTTTAAGACCAAGGTAAGAAAAGAATTTACGTATTGCTTAATTAAAGTCTATAATGAGGACTTTAGATGTTATTGCAGCGGCAGAATTAGGACTAGGACTATAAAATAAATTAAAACCTCGAATTTTTTTATAACATTCACAGGGTAATTATGACAAAATATTATCTGGACATCTACATTAAATTCAAATAAATGTTCAAAATTCTAAAAAGAAGCAGCCATATTAGAATACTTGAAGTTATCTCATTCCTATTGCCATATTGTAAATGGTAATTCCTTTTTTTAAAGTTGTTACTATTTGGAGTACGTAAACTTACAAGAATATAATGGCTGAAATATCTTTGGAGAAACCTTTTGTATCAGCATGACAAACACCAATACTTCCTACGACATTTTCAAAGTTATCATTAAGACCTGTAATAAAATATTCATACATAAGTTGCTATATAAATTGTACATAATGAATTGACAGAATTACTTACATAAAATACAACATTTTGAATGAAATCTTTTGCAATTAGTTCTATAAGATTTGTTAAATGTGAATTAACACAAGCTAAAAGCTAAAGTTTTTTTGTATCAGAAGTAATTTTATGGAACTCAATTTGAATATTGAGTTTAACTTACAAAAGAAAAAATCGTAATGCATGCTCAGTAGCTAGAAATATTAGGTTGGGGAAAAAGAAATACATTATTTTTACGTGAACTTTTTGTAACTTTCAGATTCGCTTTATAAAAAGGTTTAAAAACAGTTTTCATGTAGATTTTTAGGTCTTGTGCGAAGCTACGACTGCTGACATGCTGTCAAGTTTGATAAGTTTTGATATTTTATAGACATTCTCGACGATGTTGTATGCATGCGAGGTGCATCTTTAGCATCCCAATACCCAAACGGAATCGACGAAACCAAAATTGTGCGTAACTGGTTGTTACAGTCATATATAGGACGATAAACCCCTTTCACAATTTTAGCCACCTGGTTAGCATTTTCGCCATTATAAAAGAGAAAATAAAATGTATCGAATTTTCTGTTTGTTGTCTTCCATTTTTAAAACCTTGTACTCATAACTGAATTATACAAAAAACCGCAAGAGAATATTTTAGTGTCAAATGTCACCTTTCCAATGAGCGTAAATTTGAAATTGTTTGATAGATACCTCACGAGATAGCGATCACTACAGACGTCTACCGAAAAAATAATGGATAACTTTTTCCCCCAACCTAATATGAAAATTTAGTGTTGCAAAATATTAAAAAAAACAGTAATATAATCCCAAACTTTAAATATGTAAGAATATGTATAATACCCCAAACTTTTAAATATGTAAAAACTTTTAAAGTCAATTCCTAACGAGTGATTTTTGAAGCACTTAATATGAAGCCACATGAAGTTAAAAAAAATTCATATAAATTTAATAACTGAAATCAAGGTATTAAGTTACTTAAATTTTAAAGTTTAAAATCTTTTTAAAATTTCAAAAATAATTAATCAATATTTTTTAAACAGATTTTTAAAAATTGCACATTATGCTTACTGTAAAATTTTTATCAAGTACTGCATATAAAGAATTGCGCGGGGTTCTCCAAAATTAAAATGAGCATCAAAAATGAGAGAATAAAAATATTCATGTAGGTGGTCAAATTTCTAAAATCATTTAGTTTTGAAACGTACACTCTTGAGTTCCGACATTTTAAGAGTAAAATACGACTCTCTAAAGACTTCTCGGCCTGTAGTAAAAATATAATGTGCCATAAAAATAATGTGCCATTTACTTCAAAAACAGAAAACTGATGAAATTTATTAACTAAATTGAAAGATAAATCAGGTTTCTTTTTTTTTAGTTACATATTTAGTTATTAGATTACGTTTTTTGATAAGTCGTTTTTTTTATTTCGTTGTTAAAAATACTACTCGACTAAATCTTTCAAAAATTGATGAAAAAGCGAATATCCAGACTTCTCCACGACAATGCTTTTTCTCACACAATCGGTGATATATTTTTATTAAAAAAAAAATTAAACTGTCAGAGCATCCAACCCATTCACGTGATTTACCGATCTATTTTATGGATTTGTTAAATCTAAAATAAAATTGTGTGGATGTCGTTTTGCTTTGAAAGATTAATGTGACCATAAATGCGCCCTTTCTTCTATTCCAAGAAATGGCTTGAGGTATTTAATCTTAAAAAATCAATGGAAGTGTTTTGATGCTCTTGTGGAGTTAAAGCACTTCTAAATATTTTGTAAATTCAATTTTACAAACCTAATTGTACCTTATATTTGAGTAATCCTCTTTTATAATTATGAGTTTTGAAAAGTTTATTTTGTGGAACTTCAGAAATGCATTGGATCTTAATTTGTAATGTCAGATCACAATTTCTTTAGAACATAAAACTGATTTCATGGCATACATAAGCAAAAAATAGTCGGCGATTTAAAAAAGAAAACACAAATATCCTTCATACAAACTTTTGTTTGTTAAGCATCAATTACATTATTAATGGTGGAATTCGTTAGCAAAACTTTGATTCAAATTCATAAAAATGTATAAAAACAGCAAATTTTTGAAACTCAAATTCTAGATCTGTTTCACAAATTTCAAATGGTGTTTTGAGACACCATTTGAATCAAGATTTTTTTAAATATGCAATTTTTTTCTAAGTTGAAAAAAAATCAATAAACAAGTAATATTTATTGTATTATAATACTTAAAATGTCTTATCATAAGCAAATTCTTAAAGTAAATTGGACTTACTGGCATCTGTAGCATATTGGATATCTGCATTTGAACAGGATGAAGGAATACAGATTCCAATAGTTGGAGGCTTTCCAGCTTTGACGAAAACTTCCCACGATACAGCGGGTAATACCTAAAAAAATAAGTTTTATATAACACACACTTCAAGACAATTTTTTTTTAAAACGCATGTTTAATTGTTTTAATTTATCCATTTAGTTTTGTAATTAGTAATTCTATTGTCAAAAAGTAACTCTCAATTCATTCTTAGTTTTTTGAAAATGCAATTCTTGTTGGTCATATTTAATAGGGTGCAAGTTCGACACTGAATGAATATTTATGAAGGTATATTATAAAGCATTTTCCGAAAGTTATAGATGCATGTGCAAGATTCAAATTATATATTTACCACTTTATTAATAACAAAGTTCTAAAACACTCCTTGATAAATCAAACTGGAATCTATTAGTAGGACACTGAAATTTCAAGTGTCAAAGAAAATTAAATGTTTCTATATATTACGTTGAATCATTTATAACAGAATATGATAGTAAGATCACTTAAGATTTAAAAAATAAGACCCTTTTTCTACATGTAACCTCATCTTTTAAAAAGTAATCAGCTTTTAGTAAGTTTTTTTTGTCTGTTAATTATGCCATCGCGTTGACAATGGTTATGCATAAAATAGGGTTGCTAAAATAGAATGTTGAATATCTTTAATATTCTTAATCTTTCAAACGTAATACGAAATCTAGGTTACGGAATCAAGCGAAATCATAATACGAAACCAGAAAAATGAAATCCACTAAAAATTCTCCAAATTAAAAAATGTGCGAATAGGATTATATGGCATCTGCGACTTTGATTTAGTTTAATGTTTTGCTATTTAATAAAAATGTTTTATTTATTGTTAAATTCTTAATAACTTTTATATTCTTTAGAACTTTCGTATGATAACATTAATAACAGCCAAACAAGAATTAGAACTTAATGTAATTTATCCATATGAGTATAAATGATTTGTGGAGTAATTAAGAACTACATAAAGCTAAGAAGTGTTTCTGCACACACAGAAGAATTGATACAATATACTTTAAGTCTCACTTTTTTCTCGTTTCATAGAGTAATATACTATTTTTAGACGATTCTGAATGAAGAAAATAGAAATAAAAAGGATTCGAATATTTTTATCTTATTGCTTCCTGGCTCCATTCTGAATCTTTATCAACATAAATTTATCTGTACTACAAGATAAACAATTTTAGAACTCGGCAAAAGTGTCAATAGTGTTTCTTTTAACTTAAAGATAACACTGTTTGCACTCCTTTAGTAACCCAATTCCAACTCCATAACAATATTGAAATAGATTCATTATCTTTACTTCAGATTCTACATTATCTTTATTGTTCCTCTCAATATCATGGAAAATCATTTCCGCGTTCGTTTATTTTATAGAAATAGTTTGAAAAGCTGAATATTTGAAGAAGTTCATATTTTTCTTTCAAATTTGCCGATTTAAATAGCTCTTTAACAAAGATTCAAATTAGATGTTGGCGATTTGTAAATGCGAGTCCAAAAAAATTCAATTAAATTGATACGATATCAATTTAATTAAAATATTGATAAGATACAAAATATGCATTTTTTATTTTAATCTTTATTAAAGGGAAAGTATGGTATTAGTTTTGGCATGTTGCTCATGGTTGAAACGAGATTAAAAAACCTTTAGAATAATTACAATGGAAATAGTCACCGCATGTTTGTATTTTCAGCTATTTTATTTTTTGACAAAGGCCAATACAAGGAAAATCTATAGGGGGAATAAAGTTTTCTAGATTAATACACTAAAAGGAAGAAAATGATTGCTCAATTCCATCGGTGAATTGCATGATGATTTATTTTAAACTACTGAGTTAAAATCTGATTTTTAGCCTTGGTTTAGTTAGATGTCACTCAATTGCCATTTTCGGCACACAAGGGATAATTAGACCGGGATCTACGACTGAAAGTGGATTCCGAACCATTAAGCGTTCAAGGTGGGATTCGAACTGTTGTGTCAAAGACAAGAGCGCTAACAACTCTGCTACCAGTTCGGGTCGTTGATTTTTAATTAACATAGAATTTTTTTTATTATACGTAAAAAATGAAATCCCTACTATGGTATAGCTAACTAATGAAACAAAACTGACTTTATGTCATAAATCCTGCGATTTATTAAAAATATGGCAAAACATATTTAACACGACATGAATTATTGGTTGAAAATACATTATGAAGATGTACGGTGGACTACATAAGCCAATAAATTGATCTAGTTTGAGAATCTATCATTTGTCTGACAAATTCACATACAATTTTTTTTTCCTTTAAGATTTTTAAAAAACTATACTTCATTTAAAACTAAAATTACCACAATAATTTATTAAAATGAATTAATACTTCAGATAAAAATTATCAGCAGAAGGATTACAAAGCGTAAAAGTTGTAGTTAAAATTTTACAAAGAGTTTAAAAGATTAAACATTTGTGCTAATACGATAAAACCAAGCTATCAAACATTAGCATGTACTTCTGAAGTAATCCGTGAAACTTTAAAATAGAATTTAAATCAAAAAAGTTAAGTTCAGAATTCATTAACTTAATCAAGATACTTTGTGATTGCATCTAAGACTAAGTTCAAAATTATCTCCTTCAAAATTGCTTTACGTAATCACTACACATTTAATGAAAATTTGTAAACCAAGAGATTAACATATTAATCGTAAAATTGGTTTCACTCTCACGAAAGAATTTCCAGAAAGAAAGTCCGTGATGAATGCGTATAACCTCAACATTGTTTCCCACACTTAATGCAGCGACAATAAATTCGAGGAGCACAAAAGAGTAGTAAATCACCCAGTGTCTAATATTCTTTGATAGATGGTATATAGACATCAAGGATGCTGGATGACAGTCTGATTTATCAAGCATTATGCCAATAATTCTGAAGATAGTGACATTCATATGTAATCACTTAAGTTAACATCTTTGATGCTAAAAAGGGTATTTGTGTATGTTTACTTTCAAATTCTAAAAAGGTTTTAAAATTATTTCAAAGATTTGCGTTTATATTTGCAAAGAATTCTTAAAAGTTATACGAGTAACATCGTTTTATTAGACATTCCAAAATTTTATTAACCTTGTGGATACTTGTAGTGAGACTCGTCATCTGTGTGTTTACTTCAACATAATACAATCAAGTAATTCAGTACTTAAAGGATTAAAGAATCTAAAGAATTCTATAGAAATACTTACATCTTGCTTAGCTGCCCCGGAGAAGTTCAAATTTAGTAAACAGTACTGCGAGTTGAGGGAGTTTTGCTCCGATTTCACAACCGTTTGCACGCATTCTGAATAGAAACCAATGAAATAGACTCCACCTTCTAATATTCCACTCTCTATCTTTCCAGTTGAATCGAAAACTAAAAAAGAAATAAGTTGCCTCTATTAAATTTGCCCAAATATCCACTTTTCGAATGAGTAATTTTTTCTTTTTACATGTAAAATGGTTGGTCTGAACAAGATACTTTATGCAAAAAAAATTTAGCTATAGGATAGAAAATATAAATCAAGGCTGGTAACTTAAGGTAAAAACAAGTGGCGCAATAGCGCCATCTAACATAGCAATATTCATACAATCAATGTACTTTAAATTTAATATTTTAATGTATTTTAAATGTAACATTTTCAGAAAATGTTGAATACTACCAAACTGAAAAGTCAGTTTGTAGTTCAACTATCATATTTTACAGACAAGGGTTAGAGACCTACGGCTTAAAGTGGATCCCGAACCACTCAAATATCCACACTCAAACTGGGGTTCAAACCCACGATCTGTTGAACCGAAGGCAAGAGCCCTAACTATTCGGCTGCCAGCTCGCGCTGAAGAGTCAGATACATCACGAAGGCTGTGATGACAAGTAGATGTAGCTTTG
>JAPDSC010004399.1:0-26652 GCA_026290005.1 Latrodectus geometricus | reverse complement strand
AATTACTGTGATTTATTTTTAATACTTCTTATTTGTTGTTCATTGATTTATTATTAATTTGATTGTATTATAACTTGCAGTTTCTTATTTTCAACAATTCTTACATAAAAAATAACTGGCTATCAGAGCTTAAAAATTATAAAAAAAATCCTGTGTTCTCAGTTTAAATCACCGATCTTCAAGTGCGATGATTTATCTTTTTATATCTTTTTTTTTTTTTTTTTTTTGCAATTCTATTTTGATTTCTTAAAATTTCACTTTCTTTCTGTTTTTCTAATTCATAAATCACATATTTTTTGTTTTACTCAGCTTTTTTTCATTTTTTTTCTTCAACTTAAAAGTCATCAGTGTACATAGTTGTTCATTAAATCATTAACAGACATTAACCTAGACTGTATATTTTGTTTTTTTTGATTTTCATCTTCAATAATTATTGTTTGATTCTAATTTCTTAAAAATTCTTGTCACTTATTTTTATTTTCCTTACAATTTTTCAAATAATCCATTTTCTTATTGTGAAACTTTAAATCAATAAAATATATTTGAATAGAAATAGCAACAAGATATTTACACTTATGATAACAATTTCTTACTCTATTAAGACTTTTTCAAGGATTTTAATCTTTATCATTCTATTTGCCTTTCTTTAAAAACAACTTTTACATTTCCTTCTTATTCATATATATAACTTAAATTTAAAAACAGTATTTCAGCTTAATAGAATGTTTGAAACTTATAATTACAGTTTTTATTAAAGAGAAAATTTTAGGTTTCTGGGGATAAACTTATTTTCTGAGGCATAAAATATCCATTGCATTATTCTGCTACTGCTTTAAATTTTCTGAAAAAAACTTGTAAAATGAGGCTATATTTATTTCCATTAAATTTATTTTTATTTATTCTGTGTAGTGATTTATTTTATTTTCTTGAGAATTACATAGCTTTGACTGGGACTCTCCTAATGTTTGTTGCACAAAAGAGTTCATTACTATAGCAAAAAATCAAGGTATATTTAGAAATAGATTTAAATCATAAAAATCACAAAATTAAATAATTTACAGATTTATTGTATTCTGCATTTTATACAAAGCGTCATAATAATAGATCTTACATTAATAAATGAATTTTTATTTTGCAATTTATCTCTCCCACAAGATCCAATCAAACTGCAAAAATTTAATGTGAATTAAATCGATATTTATGTAATTATTTTAGATATTTTTGGCATTCAGAAGATTAATATTTAGATTGGTATAGTTATAGAAATATCAGTAACCCTAAAAACTATGTATTTAAAAACATTAATATTTCCTTAACTATCCTCTTTTTCTCGTCATTCATAAATGTTGCTTAATTTACACACTGGCATCAAATATCAAACATATTATAATATATAAAATTCAAGAATATTTTATATTAAGTTTTCAAAATTACTTGTAATATATTACAAAGAAATAATGCATTAAAATGAATATTGCTGTACATTTTGAATGTAGTTTAAATTTTAAATTTTAAAAGAATGTGAGTATTACAAGAAATATTTTTATTAATTAAAATGAAGGAACTTAAGCACAATACACTTAACTAAATTTGATATATATTTCTGCTGAATCACATAAAATTTAAGAAAGAAGTATTTTGAAATTTTCTATTAATAGAGTATATAGTCTTGTCTACTATAAATTTACGATTGTAAAGAATTATAGAATATATTGTGATAGAGGTAATACTAAAACAGATATAGGTAATATAAAGTATTATTGAAGACATATTTAAATTGCAGTAGCTTATATAGATGTAAAATTTAATATTATTGTCTGAATTACAAATTACGTATGCAAATGAACTGTTAGAATAATAATACAAGAATTATTTATTACTACAGATTTTAATAAACATATCCTCAAACTTTATTTTATGTTAATTATACGAATATACGAATATAATATCTATAATATACACGAATTTAATATCTATATATACATCTATATTCATATTTTTAATTTAATAATAGTTAATATAATATGTAATAAAATAACTTGCATTACATATTATCTAATAATATCCTTTCTTTTGCACTCAAGGAACGAATGAATAGTTTTTAAAAACTCTTTACAGAAACGATAATTTCTTAAAATCATTTTTTATTTCACCATCATTTTCTTAGATTTAGCATCATTTTCTTAGATTTAAGAATTAACTATTTGAAATTGTATCATCATTAATTTATATTATTTAAATAACTTTTTAGGGATGAATAACAACATAATATCACTCCTTTTTAGTTTGGGAATGAAAATATCGATAATTTTTATTACTTAACCGTGCCAGGATAAAAACATAATATGTAAAAGCTTAGAAAATCATCATCGCTAGCAAAAAAATGATAAATTTGTATGTTATTACAAAGTATAATTTTCTAACTATTATCAGAAGGAAATTAAAACTTTCAGAATTTTAGCATTTCAACGATAAACAAATAAGGTTAAGCCAAGTTGCTTGGGTGCTGTTGCAAAGCCTAGCATTTGAATGCTGAATACAAATCTATTTCCCTGATAACCGTCCAGTTCATTAGAAACGTTACAATTTTAATGATGTTAAAAGTTGCGTGTTCAATTAAATGACAAACTTCCAATAATTAAAATTTCAGAGGCGTAATGAGTTGGGATCTGACTTTTAGATTGCAACACTGTTCAGTGATAAGAGACAAAGTCAATGTAGGAGATGGTTTGAATTGAGAGATCAGTTGCAAGATTTTATATAAATCTTATATAGAACTTAAAACAGAGTGAAGTAAAATAAGTCGCATTTAGTGATAATAATTACAAGATTCTATAGTAATCAGGATGAATTTAATAGGTACGCTGATAAGAATATATCTTATCTTCAAATAATATATTTGTAATTAAATTCATTAGAGTTTTTGATATCCTATTATAATTGTGTATCAAATACCTTTTTGGTTCATTAATTTAAATTAGGAAATTTATATTGTTAATTATACATAATATATTATTTGGATGCTATAAAAACAGAGAAATGGAAGTCGTTTGTTTTTATTTATCATATATTAAAATATTAAAATTAATGTTGTCATATAAATTAACAAATTTAATTTTGTAACATTATTCATTTATTATATTTATTTCAGTTGTACTGCATGCCAGAACAATTTCAATTACACTCATGGGAAAATAATAAAGTCGGTTAGCTTACAGACAAGGTAAATTTAAAATTATACTGCGCATTCCCCATAATACTAAATTTAATCATGAAACTTTTCAACCAAAATCATACTTCTTAATTTAATATATTACGAATGTACCTTACAGAGTGTAACAGGAAATATAAATTTCATTGGAGATAATAATTTCTTTATTTAAAAGATAATTATTTCTTCAAGCTAGTTAAATATATGGAAAGAAAAATTATTTCTTGTTTCATATTTTTTTTTAAGTTGTTTTCTGCAATTATATTTCTGAGCAACAGAAAGCCCCATATTTTTTTAAACACTCTCCAGAACAAATATTTGAAACTTGTAATTTTACTTAATTATCATTAATATATACATACAGTGCATGCATACTAAATATTGTATATTAGACATGAATTTAAACATTTTAAGCAAGTTAGGTTTTAATATTTATCGTCACCAAATTTGATGTCGTTTGAAATTAAATTTAAGTGACTCAGGGCATATTATATCTCTCTTTAGAGATATTGAACTCCAAAATCGATATTTCACTAAATTTTTGCTTGCAACCAAATTTCTTCATAGTCACGTAATTGTTTGAGTTACCATCTCCTTGCAACATGTTTCAAATTAAAAATTGGCTTGACTGCCCTTGAAAATATCACTGAACTGCACAGTATTCATTAAAAATATGAATTATATTCCAATCTTTAGGAGTTTTATTTATTTGTTCAGTGGTGAACTTTCCATTTACGGTATCTAGTAAAGACATTATACTATTCGTATCAATGATCGAATATTTGAAATCAAATTTAAAATCAGTAAGCATCAAATAAGAAATGGATGGGTTATTGCCAAATAGTTTTCTATTTTCTTGAGCACAATATTTCATGAATAGTTTTATAACAATTTTCAAGAAAAGATTTGAATTTTGTGGTTAAGACAATTGTCGTGAAATGATAACTTTATAATAGTTAATGTTTATACTTTAATTTTCGTAATATTTATGATGTTACAGAGCCGGTCACACTTTTTGATAAACTCAGAATGTAATGTTAAATGCAATAATCATTTTATTCCATCATTGCAAAATTACTTAGAAAAAATGGAAAATATATTCTAAAGTATAATAAAAATATAATATATTTAAGTTATAAAAATTGGTAAAATCTTAAATCAAAATATTCAAATTATATAAAGGAGCTAAATATTCAATACTCACATATACTTTGTTTGCCTTGTAAATAACATGCAATATTTTTTTCTTTTTTTATCATTTCTGTCAGCAAAGATTAGTGTTGACTTTGCACAAAAATATTATTGCTGGGATAACCCATCTTTCACAGAATTCCTTAACTAAAATTGAGTTTTCAGAAACCTTATCAACTGAATCTAAGAGAATTAAACATTTTTTTCATACAAAGAATACAAAATGTTTCGGGTAATTTCAAGGAATATACATTATATATATATATATATATATATATATATATATTACCGAAATTAAATTACCGAAAAGAACAACTTTTGCAACTGATTGGCAAAGCTTGAGATCCATTTATTTAGTTTACAATAAACACAATAAAGTAACAACAGTATTATACATTGGATTAATTGTAATTCCTTGTATAAATGTGTAAGTCAGCAAAAAATAATTTGGTAATTAATTGCATTAGGTAAAGCATTTGAGGAATTGCAGAATCAATATTTTTTAAAAAGAAAAACAAAGTAGGAAAATTGTTTTAGGTTTTCCTAAGTGATTACTTTAAATAAAAATAAATAAGAAGATAAGGCTTAATTTATCTTCTTTTCTAAATAAAAAATTAACACTACTCACGTGAGAATGAAAGTTTTTCAAAATATTGATTTATCCATCTTTTATAATGATTTGTAGATATTGTTTTAACATATAAAAATTACTAATGAAATTCAGCAATATTTTAAGGACAATTATATATGTAATATTTTTATTAGTATTTAACAATTCAAGTTGCCTTCCAAATATAAACATTAATTTGTTTCACTTTTTACATTTCAACTATTATTCAATTAAATTTCTGTTTTGTAAAAAAATAAATTACATATTATATAATATTATATGTTAATGTTAATATCAGTTACATATTATTAATGTAATATTTTTATTAGTATTTAACCATTCAAGATGCCTTCCAAATATAAAAATTAATTTGTTTGACTTTTTACATTTCGAGTATTATTCAAATAAATGTCTGTTCAATAAAAATATAAGTTACATATTATATATTATAAAAAATAACATGCATTTTTAAATCAGTATTAAGAATTGGTTAAAGTCTTACATTAGAAAACAACATATTTTAATTATCATATACACTACTGGCCATTAAAATTGCTACACAAGGAAGAAATGCAGATAACAAAATGATATTTATTGGAAAAATATATTAAACTAGAAATAACAAGTGATTAAATTTTCAAAAAATTTGGCTGGATAGATCCTGAGAAATCAGTACCCAGAACAACCACCTCTGGCAGTAATAACAGCAGTTATACGCCTGGGCATTGAGTCAAAGAGAGATTGGATTGCATGCACAGGTACAGATGCCCATGCAGCTTCAACACGATGCCACAGTTCATCAACCACAGTGACTGGCATTTGGTGATGAGCCAGTCGCTCGGCAACCATAGACCAGACGTTTTCTATTGGTGAAAGATCTGGAGGACGTGCTGTCCAGGGCAACAGCCGAATATGTTCCGTATCAAGGAAGGTCCGTACAATACCGGCAACATGCGGTCGGGCATTATCCTGCTGAAACGTAGGGTTTTGCAGGGCTCGAATAAAGGGTAGAGCCACGGGTCGTAACACACCAGAAATGTAACGTGCACTGTTCAAAGCACCGTCAATGCGAACAAGAGGTCACCGAGACGTGTTTTCAATGGCATCCTATACCATCACGCCAGGTGATGGGCCAGTATGACGATGACGAATGCACGCGGCCAGTGTGCGTTCACCACAATGCCGACAAACACGGATCATGCTGTACACGGATGCGACGATCATGACGCTGTACACAGAACCTGGATTCATCTGAAAAGATGACGTCTCGCCACTCGTGCGCCCAGGTTCGTCGTTGATCACACCATTGAAGGCGCTCTTGTCTATGACGCAGCGTTAAGGGAAGTCGCAGTCATGGTCTCCGAGCTGAGAGTCCATGCTGCTTCAAACGTCGTCGAACTGTTCGTGCAGACACTTGTTGTCTTCCAAACGACCCAGTTCCTTGACTCACGGCTCTTGACGTGATTTCACGATCCATTACGGTCATGCGGATAACATGCCTGTCTTCTCGGGTGCTAGTGATAGGTGGCCGTTGAGATCCCGCATGGCATTGCGTATTACCATCCTGAACCCATCGATTCCATATTCTGCTAACAGTCATTGGATCTCGACCGACGCGAGCAGCAATACTGCGATAAGATAAACCGCAATCCCGGTACGCTACAATTCGACCTTTATCAAAATCAGAAACGTGCTGTTACCCATTTCTCCTTCTTACACGAGGCATCACAACAACTTTTCACCAGGCAACAACGTTCAAATGCAATTTGTGTATGAGGAACCGGCTGAACAATTTCCTCATTTAAACACAATGTAGATGTCGCTACTGGCGCCTGCTTAGTCTGAATGCGCTGAAAAGCTAATCATTTGCATAGTGCAGCACCTTCTTCCTTTCGTATAAATTTCACGCCTGTAGCATGTCGCCTTCTTGGTGTAACAATTTTAATAGCCAGTAGTGTACATTAGTGCCAAGGTAAATAAGGATATTTTTTAGAGAAATTTATTGAGCACTACTCTTTTGATGTGCAAGCAGATTAAACTCTGATATGCAATTTCATTTTTTATGATAACTTAGAGTTCTTCCCTATTAAATTGTTGTGGATTTGAAAATGTATTTTATTGGCTGTAAATTGAAAGGTTTAAGTTGTTAAGTAAAAGAAAAAATTTATTTTGAATATATTTCAATCGTTATAGTAACCTGCCTTTATACCTTATACTACTTTCTGATTACCTTTAAATGCACAAATATTCTTCAAAAGTTTCATTTTTTTAATACTGAAAATTATTAAAAATGTTTCAAACATATAAATGTACATGGTACAGTAAATTTAACATCCTTGCATTTTGATCCTGAAAATAGCTATGAATTTAATTCTTAATCTGCTTAAAATTTCTTTTTATATTTACCACAGAATTTAAAAACAGATACAGTTTGATTAATATGTAATAATAATAATCTTCGAATGGATTTTGAAAAAAAAAATGAAGCTTACACTTTCGTATTCAATTATGATTGAAAATTCTTTTAAACAGAAAATAAAAGGCAAATAAATGAAATGTAAAGAATACTTTACATGAGATTTTACATAAATATTACAATTTCAAATATATCTAAGTTTCAATGCATCAAATTAAAGCTTTAGCTGTAATCTAGTACCACTTCAGAATTTTAGCAACTATAATAATCATGAGTTTTATTTTCTTTAAGAGTTATTTTTTAGTTTTATATAAAGTTAATTTTATTTCGTTAGTGGATTTCTACTTTCAAATTATTTTTTCTTTCAAAATAATAGGTTTAAAGCTATCAGAAATTTTTGACTATTTTCGATACTTAAATGATTTACTTAAACGAAATCTAAGTTTACACTTTCACGCTTTTCGCAAATGCATTTCGATCTCTTTCTGCTCCCACATCAGCCACAGGGCTTAAGAAAATTTACTCTTTCAATATCGCAAAGTTATTCCGCTTCATGTGAATTAGGGTGAAAAAAGAAGATAAGAAAATTAAAAAGTGAATCTAAGAAACATTTTACTGCAAAAAATTCCTGGAAGAATAATATTATTTTTTTCTTTTTCAAATCTGCTTTTCAAATTATTATTTAAATGATAAATAATAGAAAACCAAATCTTCATCTCATACAATTTTTCACTTTAAAGCAATAAGGATTTTCAGTGTTTTTTCAGGGAGACAATATTGCTTTTTCTTGTTAAATGCAAATTTCAAGATTGAAAATATTTTGGTTTGAGTAACAGAATATTGTTAATTTTCTTATTTGTATGCGAAGCAGGCAAATAAAATTTTGGTGAAGCATTTTGGGAAATGCATACATTTAAAATTCGCATTTACAACATATTCAAAAATTTTATTGTGTTGTGTTTGATTTAGAATCTTAGCTCAAGGAATATTTAAAACGTTTTTGTCAATAAATAATAAAAAGTTAAATACATCGAATATAGAACTGTTTTGCGTTTTAAATATTTACATTACAATTCTGTGTAATTTTTTTTATTGGAGAATATAAATTAAAATTTCTATCACGTATAAATAAACTTTACAATAGTATAAAAAATAAATCTTCCTTGCGTTTTATGTCATTGTTTTGAATACATAACATTTTATCAAAGAATAGAATTGGTTTTCCATTTTGAGTTCAGTAAAAATGTAGTGTTTTTAAGGGTTAATTTCATAGCTTTTTCCTTGCCTAATTAGTATAGCTATCTTTTTTTAAACAAAAAGCTATTTTTAAAAACATTTATCTAAAGAAATTTATATTTTATAAATTTATTTTTGATTATAAATCTTACTACTTTAGAAACTCAATGCATCATTGAATAATTCTTCTCAAAATGTAAAAGTCAAAATATTTAAGAAGATTATTAAGTTCAAAGCACATATCAGAATATTGGAATAATTTTAATAAAAATAAATAAAATTCAAAGCATATTCAGTCTTACAATTTTATTTTAAGCAATTGAAAACATAAACTACATATTATTTTGAAATTATAATTTAAACTTTTGATAAAATGGTTACGTTTCTTATGTTTTAAAATACATATATTTTAAAAAAAAAACTTTTACTTAAGTAATATTTATATTCTGAAAATTATCAGCTCTCTTTAAAAACGTTTTGTTGTCTGAAAAACACAAGAGAATAACAGTAAATAACAATTTTGTATTATTTTTCTTTACTGAGAGTGAAAATAAACTAGATTAAAGCTTTCACGAAATGTTTAATTAACTTGCTTTTATTGTATTAAATTTCAAGAGCTAAAAGTTAATTACTTGAGAGTCATGATATTATTAAAAGAGCAAGTATAGCCAAATATTATGAAAAGAGAAACTATTAGATGCGACGTATTGAGGGCTTAATAAGCCAAAAATTAAAGCAACCTTTAGAAAATTGGCAGGAAAACTATATAGTTTGTTCAGATGTCTGTGATAGTTAAAGGAATTCAAAGCGTATATTTAAATTTTATCTTAACTAGTTAAGATCCAATAGGGTTTGTAATTAATTTAAACTAATAAATTTTTACATTAATATACATTTGATAAATCACTCTTCGTACGATTATAAAATTAGCATAAATATTTTATTCAAATATAATTTAATAATTCCATATTTGAATGTGTAATTTTTATTTGAGCTGTTGATATCTACACTTAACAAGTAAAATTTTACGATGAGATATATAACATTTAAATTAAATTGTAATCATGTAAAAGTATTTAAATAAAATTACTCTAGTACTGTGTACAAAAATAAATTTTTTCTTTAGAAAAAAATTTCTAAAATTATTTAATTTTTTAATTATTTTCTTGATAATATTGATTGGTAAGATTTTATGGCTTGTGTAAATGTCATTTCAAATAAATATTTTAAATACTAATAAGATATTTATGAGCAATAAGATTTTCTCCCAATAAGATTTTCACAAGCTGACTAAACCTAATTTATTTTCTGCGCCTTTTGAGGGTGTTTAGATCTTTAAGAAGTCATTTAGAATTTCAAAAAAATCAAGCAGAATTTTGACAAGTTTAAGTAAAGTTGTCCTTTAAAATTCATAGTGAAAACAATAGCAATTATATTCTAGATCATGTTTTGTTTCATGAAATATTTTTCTTTCTTTGAAATTATTTTTTCTCGGGAAATATTTATGTATATAAAATTATTCTATATTTAAAACTATTTTAATAAGTGTGTTACTTAAACAAATTTTAAAGAAATAAAATTTCGTCAAAATTATTAACTATTTTATACTTTTCTTTTATAAAAATGAGTAATTGTTACACTTCTGGTATTCGATCCATGGTTAAATTCAAGTTTAAAGAGAAACATTAAAAATATAATGAAATGAATGTTATCTCCATAAATGAAAGAATATACAAACTTTCCAAAATAGTTTTACTAAATATAATATCTATTTAATATATATTATATATATTATAAGATATTTTATATATATCTATTTAATATATATAAAATATCTTTTACTTTAATTTTTTATTTTATAAACGTTACTAATGTAAATGTATTTTTACATTCGACAAATTCACCTTTTTACATAAAAATTTAACAGTATTAAAATGCTCGTGTGAAAATTGGAATGTAAATGTGTTTTGATAAATTCTATTATAATCTAGTGAGGAATTTAGAATACAAATCAAACTAATGCAAAGACATCTGAATGCTAAAGTAAATGTTTCAAAATCATTGAAAATATTTTAGTACAACTAAGTGATAAAGATATATTCCAAGAATAGAAGCAAATGATAATGTAATTATTACAATTAAAGAAATTTATTTTTCTTTATCCCATTTAAGAGGTAAGAAAAACAAGGTTTATTTTTTTAGTCAAGTAGAAGATATGAGGAAGAAAGGATACATTAAAAAAAGTGTAATTTATTTTAGTGATATTTGTAAAAAATACAAATTTTTTATAAGCTAGTTACTTCAAAGTTTATCAAAATTAAAACCTTTTAAGTTAGTATAAACATGAAATTTAAAATTCTTTTCGTAGCATTTTTCAAAAGTAGAAAAAAATTTTAAATGAAAACTTTGATATAAAGCAAGGTATAATTCGAAGACAAAGTATCATTTAAAAGGATTAAAAACAATTTCACCAAAGGTAAGTCTGTGGAAAAGATGTACGAATTTGTCTGTTGCTTCTTTTTTAATAATGAAGGCAGAATTCGGTAACATTGTTCAAATTATTACATATTGATTACAGATCTGTAACATAAAAGTAACTGTCAGATTTGGACTTATAATATAAGAAAAAATGCCGTTTATTGTTATTAATAAAACATTAGCAAATTGTTTAACATGGTTTTAGATAGAAATACTGTGAAGTGCTTATAAATAAAAGTGAAAAATTGTAATTTTATTTAAATTTTAACATTTTACATATTAAAAAAAAACTAATTATCTTTGTTAAAAGGATCCAAGCAATGTAAGAAAATATATGTTTTTTTATCTCAAAAAGAATATAGTTGAGTTGAGGTGTTAAATTAAAAATTTGAAGATATCTCTTTTACATTAGGTGATTATTATGTGATGTCAAAGATAACTGCTGGATAGACGCATTAATATTTCTTATTGTGCATAAAATGAAACATTTTTTTTATTTTATTGATTTATATTATTACTACGTTGTTAGATTATTTGAATGGAAAAACGGGATTTGTTATTATATTCATTTGAATATTAACATTGCCATCCACCTTGTCTAGTGTTTAGTGAGCCTGACTGCGGTTAGAGAAGCTCTAGGTTCAAATCCTGGTTCGATCATGAACGTACTTTCTCTTTCTCTCTCTCCTGTCTTTATCCTTTCTTTGTATGAATAGTTGCCTACCATATAAACGGGTATCTATGGTATGTGTGTACTGGAGAAGTCGGACTTCACACCAAATTAAGGTTCAGTTGAAACAGTGGAGCAGCGCACCCTAAATTGACAGCCTAACTGGCACTCGACCAAAAAAAAAAAAAAAAAAAAAAAAAAAAAAAAAAAAATCAAAAATTAAAAACAATGTCATAAATTATTCATCATGAAAATGTTTTTATTTTTTATTGAATTTTGAGCAGTCATAATGACTCAAAATCTTGAAGTAAAAAATGCACAAAATAAAAACTTAATATAAAATTTCATTTTCTTACTTCATATCCCACAAAATGTACCATAAAGCTCTGAAAAATGTTATTATTGATTTAAACATGTAAAATAGCAAACAATAAAAACGAAATACATTTTTTACCTTTTTAATATTAAATAAAAAATGATTATGAAATAGAATAATTGCAATATGGAATATTTAAGCTTTAAATCTATTAAGAGTTTTATAATGATGTCTTTACCCTATAAATATCTCACATATATTTACAGGATCATATTAAATTGTTTTTGTAAATGCATAATAAACAGCACTAAAAAGGTTTTACAATAGATGTCTGTTTCAGAATGAAACAGGAATTTCGTAGCTGGAACAAGCAGCTTTTGAATAAATACATGAATCAAAGGGAAAATATTTGATTTAAAATAAAATTGAAAAGAATATGCCAAATTCAAAGAAAATATGCATTTTCCTCAATTGCTTATAAGAAATAAATCTTTGGTTAAAATATTTTTAAAAGAACTCAATTCTGTGCAGCATTAGGGATATATTTGTGTAAAAATGCTGCGAGTTATGTTGCCAACCGGCTTCTACAATGGTACAATGAAAAAAAGTTTCATTTTTTAACATTAAAATTTTTTTTTATTATAATGAAAAATTAATTGGATTTTATATTTCCATGTCACACAGTTTAAAATCACATTTTTTCTAATTTTTACCAATTTTATTTCTCTTTTCTCCTTGTGTGGATATTTTTGGACACATTTTTTTTTCGATTTTCTTTATTATAATAGGTTCTAATTACTAGGAACTGATCATCAAAATGATTCAGTGTAGTAATTTACATTAAAAAAAATCATGTGATTTTTGTTTTTAAAACGTAAATTTGATTAAAGATTTCACATGTTGTTTAAAAATTTTGAAATATTAAGGTTTTCATTTCAATAAGTTCTACCGAGGAATTATGCATATTTTTCTTAAAGTCGTCGTTGTTTTAATGCTATCCTAAATATGGTGTAAGAGTGAACTTCACATTGAATAAATTGGAATGGTAAAGAATGATCGATCTTTCATCGCGTGAAAATTTCTTATTGTTGATTCCCTTTCAGCAGCAGACTAGAATCTTAGAAGCACAGAACGCGCAGTTCTTATGTAAAAAATGTAACTGGGTGCTGGTTTTTAAGAATATTATCAACGTCATCTCTGACAATCTGTACAGTATAACAGGGACTTAACTATTTTTCAAATGACGAAATTCATTAGCCAGAATTCCTTCGAAATATTTCAAATCGAATCACAAATATAAGACAGGAAGCCATAGATGGATTTCCGTGAGTAAACCACTCGTTTGTGCAGAAATTCTTTACCAGTGGTGTTAGAAAAGAAGATACTAGATATCTGAGGGATGGAAAGTAGAAATATGAATAAATGAATCTCGCTACGCTTTATTTTAATCTAGAGGCATTGAATTCGGCATATAAATTCAACTTTCCCTAATCACATTGTGCAAGGGTCTAGTGGTAGTTTTTGGTACGTGGCACGTTTTCATGGCATGGGAATAGTGCTTGGATTTCATGGGAATAGTGCACCATTTTTATTGATATCCCTGTTTGACAACCATGAGATACTTAGATATACTGTAATATTTTTACACTGATGGCGACCACTATTTCATGGATGATAATGCAACTATACATCGTGGCACAAGTGATTACAATTGGTTACTGGCCCAACAAAATGATGTTCAATACCTTCCCTGTCTACTCCAGAATCTGCACCATACCCACATATAAAGTATGTTTAATATGGTGGAAAGACAATTTGGCAGAGCACTCTTTTAATTCTCTAATTTACAAGATCTAAAATCTTTAAAACCAATATAAGGTATTATTTGGATATAATTATATTCCAGAAGCAATATACAAAAAAAATTCCAATTTAAAACAATACTAATTCATGTTTTGCACGTATTGTGAACATGTCTTATATTAGGTGACCGAAACATGTTGAAAAAATTAAATACAGTAAAATTTTACACAACAAAAGCATTACATGAATAAAATTAAATTACATGAGAAAAACATGAATAAAAATTAAAAAAGGTTTATGTGCACATTTATTTCAAAAAAATATTTCATCACATGATATAAGCTTTTATCTTTATGAATATTTTAAGATAAAAATATGATGATTTAGCAAACTGATAGTAGTCTTTTAAAAACTGTTTTCTCAATATTTGCCTATTAAATTTTATCAAGTCATGTTATCTTAATTCGTAAGTTTCGCAAACTTCTAAAATGATTTTATGACATTTTTGTCTTAGAATGTTCAAATGACTTTAAATAAAATAAAAATTCAAATTTATTTGTTAATTATATGCGTATGTCGAATGTATAGATAACAAAATAAAGCCAGAGAATATGATTAGAATGCAAATGTTTTATAAGCGCTTGCGAATTTGTTTTCATAAAGCATTCTCTATTTGAATCCTAAATTTATATTAATGCATTTAATGCAACGTTTTTCAACCTCTCAGAATTCATGGCACAGTTTTCTATCATAATTTTTATCGTGCCCCATGCATACAATAAAATGTGTACAACAAGTACGCATATTCACTATTTTGGATTCTGTATGTGTGTGTGCTTTTAAATTATATATAACCATATCTTCAAAATTAGAGTAAAAGTGAGCCAACATTGGTAAGAAATATCTATCATTTTGTCAAGTGGACCGTACACAGATGATGCGATGTGAAAACGGGGAGAATTTAAATATAATACTTGAAATCCAAGCAGGAAGATAACATTAAAAGAATATGAAAGTAAAATTCGTTGATGAAAGGTAACTTAGAAGGAGAGAGTTAAATTTAAAAAATGGGAATACATATTTTTTCAAATAATAAAGAAGAAATAGAACAGAAATGAGACTAAAGAAAAAAAAGTAATGTTTGTGAAAGGGAATCTACACGACCTATGCCGTCTCGAGCATGCGCAGAGCAAATTTTTCTCATAGCAAGAATGAAAATGTTCGACAATACAAATTTCGATTGCATCCACTCTTATTCAAGTTGATTCTTCTATCGTTATCAAATCTATCGCGAATGTGTTTGTTATATATTTTTATGTGTTAATTCCAATTCACCATATCAAATATTTAGAAATGCAGATTTATACAAACTTTATGGATAAATTTTTATATGGAAGTAAGCGAGCATTATAAAATAGTAAAACAACCGCAGATGAGCGTGATTCCGAAAATTAAATCAAGAAAATATTATCAAGAATGCTTAAATTTTTGATTTGCCAGTACTGAAATAAATAAAGAAGAAAGGCCCCTGTGTATCATTTGCTAAAATATGTTGGCCGTAAGCAGCATGAAACCTGATAAACTTAAATGACATTTGGAAATCTTCATAATGAGTACAAATTCTTCGAATTAAAATCATTTAGAAATTTAGAAAGCAAAAATCATTTTTCAAGGAAACTTTGACTGTGAATAAAAAAGTTTTATTTGCATCATACAAAGTTACATACAAAAACAGGTGTAAAATATCACACCGTTGGTGAGGAACTTATTTTGCCAGCAGCAATTGAAATTGTAGAAAATATGTTTGGAAATAATTTTTTTAAAATAATTGCAGTCCATACCTCTTTTTAATTCGAAGCAAAAAAACTTAACAATGTTTGCACATATGGATGATTGTAATAAAACATACAAGGTTGAAGAAGAACATGTAGAAGTTCTTATTGTGACCATTTAGTCATGCTGGCGAATAATTTTAAAAAGTATTTTCTTGCTGGCGACAAACTGATGTAAGTTGAGAGAGTGATAGTATGTTACGAGTGGGTTAGGGTTCCATTTCAAAAGACTCTCGAAGGACACTCTTTTGAAGTGGAAGAAAATTCATAGACTTCACGACAAGTGGAGAAATCAAAAAAACAATTTAGTAATAAACCAATGTTTGAATTTTGGACAGGAGAAGAGGCTGATTTTTCTGCACTAAAATAAGAGTATATCACATTTTAGTACCCTTTTCAACATCCTACCTTTGTGAAACTGGATTTTCTGATGTGGCTTCTTTGAAGACAGAATACAGATCTCGGCTAAATATAGAAACAGAACTGAGAGTGGCAATTTCTTTAATCATTATTAAATTTAGTTTTGATTTAGTATATTTTCATTAAGTAAGTTTTGATTAAGTAGGATATAACTTTAATAAGTCATTAAGTATGCCGAAATGTATTTTGTATTTTCTATGTATATGTGTGCTTTCTTTTCAGTCAGTTAACCAATTTCTTAAAATAATATTTTCTCTTGGATATTCTCGCGACTCCTCTCTAGTGTGCTCGGGACCTTCTAGGGGGTCGAGCCTCCCAGGTTGATAATCACTGTTTTAATGGAAACCGGAAGTTGAGAGGATGTCCAGTAATGTTTCAGCTCTCTTGTATTGTTCATATTGCGTCTTCTGTATTTTTCAATAATAGAATAAAAAGTAAATCAAACTTTTATTTTGCTGGAAATGTAAATAACAACTGCGGACATTTGTTTTGCCTGCTTTAAATATTTCCAAAAATATAATTGAATTCTTCATGCAGAAAGAAAATTGTCATGCAATTCATTAAAAATAATATAGTTTAAATAACAAAATTAGTACAAAGAGTTTTGCATTTTATAAAATGGCATTTATTTTGCCTTAAGAGTCAATAGAACTTCAATAACCTGAAAGTGTTAATTGTAAAAAAAAAGAAACGATATTGCTTGCAAAATATCTACAATTTCAATCAGCAAAACAAACTCTAAACGCAAACATAGGCATTTAGTTTTTAAAGCATAAATATTATTTGGTCTGTGGCATTGGGAACTCTGCTCAAAAGTCAACTATTATTCTTAAACTGAATTAATTATTCAAAAATCTGAGTAAAATAACTTGTGAAAGAATAAGAAGATTATTACAAATATTTAATTAACTTCATCACTTTCTCAAAAAATGCCATTTTGAAATTTCTTTCTGGAAGGTGTATTACATGAAAAACATAGTGCTTGGTTTAATACTGTAAAAGCTTTACGTGATTCTAAAAGTACAATACTTTCTTACTTTACGTAGTCCCAAAGAATGCTTTTCCTGTGATAGTATCTATCCCATACGTTTTATTTTTTAAATGACATGATACAATATAAAATTTCCCGAACTCAGGAAATATTTTTGAATATATTAAAAACTTACAGCTGGAAGATAAATTAATCATATTGAATAATTTATGGTAATTAACTTATCATCGTCGATACCATTTGTATACTAACAATCATTATTATAAATGTTTTTATTTTTATTCAATGAGTTATACAACTAGCACCAATAAAAAATAATATTTCATGTCAACATTTTCCTAAATATTTAATAAATTATTTAGTATAATAACTCTCATAAAGTCATTAATGGTAGCCATTATTCGCCATTTGTTAGAAGCATTTGATGCTGTAGCTATTAGTAGATTACATACGTACTAAATTATTTACGAACTAAATTATTATTCACAATTAGTGAAATGATGTCAAAAGCACTTGTAAAATTAGTCTCTTTAGAGAAATAGTAATAAAAATTTGAATTATAACATTTAAATATATAATTACTTTGATAAGTTGCTTATTTATGATGTATGGTAAAATTATTTGGAATGAGTTAAGGGAAAAATCTTTTCCTTAAACAATTAATATTTCGACATTAAGCAGTAAAACATCTCAATTGTGTTTTATTTCATTTATATACTTTTGTTATTTTTTTTTTTTTTTTTTTTTTTTTTTTTTTTTTTTTTTTTTTTTTTTACTTTAAGATAGCCATAAAACGAAATTTAAAATTTTTAATAAAAATTTGTCCATTTGGTTTGGCCTACTTAGAAATGTGTGTGATGATGTGAATATTACAGCAAAATTAAATAAATACTTTTTTATAGATACTAGTTTTCCATTTAAAATGTAATTTTATTATAATATCAAATATTGAAATTGGTTTATTATTCGTAAAATTCATAAACTCAAATTTATAAAAAAGTATTGCCACACAATGGAATTGGTAATAGGTTGATATATTTAAATATTTATAGGAAAAGGAAATGCAATATTTTTGTAAGAATATAAAGATTAGGAATGGAGTTTAGTAAATAATGTATATTCAAAGAAAATATTTAATGCAATTCAGAATCAATCAATTTAAAAATTGTTTTCGAAAGATTTAACACTCGAAATGAAAATACAGTTTTTGGAATCTAAGTTTTTTATTATTTGTTCGAAAGTAAAAAGGAATATAACATATTTTTCATTGAATAATACGTGACATTTTCAGAATAAACATATAACTATTTTATACTATAAAATAATTCGATATCGTTGCATGCGTTTGTATTCACATTTTGAAAAGAATAAATGCTGTTACTTAAACACAGAAATTTCTGGTTTCTTAGAAAATTTCCTTAAAATTATTTACAAAGAATTTTTGGCTAATAAAAATAAACATTAATCTGGTAAGAACCGAAAATTAACTGTCTTTAACATTTTTTTTAAAAAAATTAGTATTTTTAAATAGGTAACTTCAATAAATATGTAGGTATATAATATATACTATAATATTTCAAATATTTTATTCGATATGTTTTATCAAACACTAATAATCAAAATAATTTTTTAAATAAATTTTCAAGATTTTTATGGGTAATTCAAAATATAATTAAATATAATAATAATTTAAATGTATTTGTCAAGATTTATTTAAATATTTTTTTTTAAAAATTATGCATGGAAATTTTGAGAGTTTCTCTATTTAATGAAAATGTTCATAAATTGATTGTTGATGACGTGGAATCTTTTTAAATCTTTGAGATAATGATAAAAATATATGACTTAAACATGATTTCAAGCTCATGGTATTATTGATAATCCTGTTGTCATGATAGTAAAAATAAGTCCACATGAATTATTACTCCCATGAATATTCATTTTAACTGACAACAAAACTTTAAAATATTCAAGTATAAATTTATAAGTTACTTGTCTCGATAAATAAACTGCTTGGAAAAATATTTCGTATTTTGAAGTTTTGAAATGAATATTGAAATTGAATTCAAAGCATTTGAATTGAATTATATTATTTATAAGAAAATATTCAAGATAAAAATTTAAAAAACTTTTAATGCAATAAATATATTCAGCTGTTAAAAATGCCGATTAAATAAAATTAATTACATCCATTATATATTTGACGTATAACTGATTAATTCCGATAGTCTGCTTCCATGGATAAACTGTAAATAATATTCTGAGGTTCTTTCTTTGAATCACGGTTATGGATATGTTTTTGGCTGAAAACTGTTGTAAACAGATTATTAATATCTGTATCTTACTGCTTTCTAAGAGGGTTTTCTTTAAAATGTGAATTGTATTCCTATGTTTAAACTAAGAAAAAATTGACAAAAGACCAAGTATACATGTTGAAAGAACACGAAATTGCAATATCCAGTAATTTTCCATCAATGACAAGGAATTAATCTGTATATTTTTATATTAATAAATACTATCTTAGTGGAACGACACAATAATCTATGCTTTATATTATAAATGTAATTTTAATGTATAATGTAGGAATATTTAAAAAGTATTATCAGTATGTATTAAAATTCACCACATGTTCTTGTTATCATACCTGCTTGATAAGACTTTTATCCACATTTTCAGCACTACAAAGAGGCAGAAGTGATGACACTTTATCTTAGGGGCATCCAGTGAGTATGCCAAAATGGATTGGGTCCATAATTTATAACCAAGGACCAAGCTGAAGACCTCCAAACTTGACCTACAATTTCCAAAGGCATCATTTCATAAATGGATGATGTTACGAAAATGACATATTTATGTAGCTGCCACAAGTGAACTCGAAATATTGAAATTAATGATTTCCAATATTGTAAACGAAGACCCTAACCAACCAGATCACGGCTGCCTTTCACCATATAATACTTTTAATGAATATTTTGTACTTTATTTAGGGATCAATTCAATAGATATACACAATGAGTTTACTTTAATTTATTCAGCGTAAAATAAATTAATCACAAAGATTAATTTCTAAATATTAATTATTCTCTATGAAAATATTTTAGTTACAATACACTAGTTTAGTTATCTTTAGTTAAAAATACTAGTTTAGTTAGTTTAGTTAAAATAAACTAGTTTGCTCAAAATGTTTCGGAATCAGAGTTTTCTGCTCAATTAATGTTAAAATGGTGATACAGGATAACTAAAATAAGTTATTGTGACAGCCTCTTATATTAAGGCTAAATACAGGGATTTTTGCTGATGCAACAACGCAACCTGTCTTATCGTTTATATATATAGGTAACAATAAAATAATATTTTAAATTTTCAAACATGAATGATTAAATTTTAAATAAGCATATTTACTACATGTTTACCTACCTAACAATATTGTTTTAAATATAATACAAATTAAATTATTTTTGATAGTTTTATTGTATCATAGTGTGGGTTAAATATAAGGTTTTAGTGAGGAAAAAAAACGAAACACCTAATTATACAAGTAGGAATTCATTATTCGAAGTATTCATGCATTCATCTTATCAGCATTTAAATTGATTTGTCGCGTGCAATTCAATTCAATTTTACTAAAAAGTAGAGTTTAATTCAATTTTACTAAAAAGTAGAATCAAATAACTTCTTTGCAACTTTCTGAATTTAATTTTGAAAACTTTTTTTTAATCTTTAATATATCGTTCAAACAATTCAAAAGAGCAAAAAGTGAACAAAATCTGATAAAGAAATGAAAAAAAAGTTCTACCGAAAGTTAATATGTTAACACAAGTAGTTTCTTTTCTTAAAAAAATATTTATACAACACCTTTCGATTAGCAAGCATATGTAACATTTAAAATGATAAAATATATATACATTAAATACTTTGCAAGATATAATAAAAAATCCTCAAAATAAACATCGTAATTCAATAAAAAAAAGCTAAAATTAAAACAAGTAAAGAAAATAATCAAATACATATGAAATTATTGATTATGCTAACATTTATAACTAAATTAACCCTTCTTTGCATGATTTTTTCTTTATTGCTGAAATAAATCAAGTTATATAATTCATGTTCAAAATTAAAAGAAAAATGGTTAAAAATATCTTAGTATATATTTATAGTAAAAATTTAGCAAAAAACAATATGCTAAAAATTTCCATCATCATCCAAAGTTAGATCATTAGCTTAGTACTAAATAGAAATAAAAGAGGAAAATAACAGAAACACGTGTTACAAAACTTTCTTCCACTCATTTTCAATGTTTTAGCAATAGAAACTCTAATATAATAAAACAAAATTATAAGTGAAATCATACGTTTATTGCAACTACAACAAACAGCGGAATGAGACAATTTTAAGCTCGTTTCACTGATAATAACACTTGTTTATTTTTGACAGCTATGTTTCTTTTTATGCAATGGACATTAAAAAGGTATCCAAACACGATCAACTTAAAGTGAACTTGTTCTTTTATATAATTTTTGGGCATTATAGGTTATGATGGAAATTTCCACCATTATGCAAAGAAGGGTTAAAGTAACATATTATTTAATAAGACTTCATTAATTGTTTGATATCTTGAGTTTATATCTTTGTTCTTTTGAATCAATTTTACGTAATTCAATAATTTAAACAAAATTATAAATGTTTGTTTTTGAAATTTTAATCTAAATTCTTATTATTTCCTTCTTTATAAGGGAAACTAATATAAGTGTTGAAAATACTTTTCTACTGAACAATTTTATATATTTAATTCTTTCATTCTTTCACATCTTTAATTTGCAAAACCTTTTGTTGTTCTAATGGAAGACATAAATAATAAGAATTCATCTTTTATATTAATTATTTTACCGTTGGCGTCGTTATCGTAACTTTTTCAAACTGAATATAAGAATATAATATTTGTTCATGTAAACTGTTAATTATTAAAGAAAAAATGCAGAATTATAGGTGACTAAATATAAAATGAAAACTATGAAACGTTAAGTATTACTGCTATATCAGCCAATATTGCAATGTAGTTATGAAATATTTTGAATAAATTATAAGAGAAAATATATTTCTAGTTTTCTCAAAGTAAGGATGGTCAAAATATTTCATGAATGTAATCAAAATTATCATGAATATTTTAAAAAATGAACTTTTTAAACCTAATATTTTGGTAAATGCCTGAAATTTTCCTATACTTGAAAGAGTAGTACCCAAGAAATAAGCTTTAATTGTAATTACTGTGAGGTTCAAATTAATTGAAACACATGGTTGGTTAATTAATAAGTTTTTGAAAATATGTTTTTCTACAACCTTAGTTTTTAATTATTACTCATATTAGGTAGAATGATATGTCTCTAAATTTCTACGAATTATAACTTTCTTAAGCGAAAGTGATTTCAACTCTTCTTGGCATTGACTTCCCTAGTACAGTGCTCATATTCTTCATGGGAAACCAAATTTACAATACCACATTTTTATTTTATTTTCCCACACAAAAATCTAGGTCATTATCGAACTGTGATAAAGAGCCAAGTCATGTTGGAATTTCGAGCCAATCCATGATGGATCGTAGTTATATGAATGAAACAGTGCATAATATATCTAATGCATTTGACAGAATTCATCATCATGCCTTTAAAAGTAACTAAATTTGGTGCATACTTTTAAAAGTAAAGAAATATCATTTGTTGTGATAAAATACTAAACATATATTTCAATGAAAGTCTTACAGTATGTTGGGTTTAATCTGGTTGCAGAGTTTTTCTTCTTCACTTACGGCCGTATTCACCAACCGGAGTTAAGCGAGGTTTCAGGGTAAAGGGCGAGTTAAGTCATGAAACGTTATTCACCACGACAAAAACAGTGATTAACTCACCTATATGGATCCCTAGACTAACCTTACGATTTCGAAGTGTTAGCGTCGAGTCAGCAAACAATGGTGGACTTAAGCGATATATTTGTTGACATTGATGTGCAAGATATCTAGCCAATCAGAAGCCGTTTCACATGTCATGTTCGGTTAACTCCAAAGTTGTTATACACGGGAATTTCCCAACTTCATGAGTAAGAATCGGCGAGTCATGCTAGAGTTGAGTTATTTCCGAGATAGGTTACACTTAAGTTAACCCGTATTTGGTGAATAAGGTCAATAGTCTAACGACGCTTGATTTGTGTATCTCTCCACAAATAAATATATTTTATTACTGAAAAATACTTTCAACTATTCCTTAACAATTTAAAATCTCCTGTTTTTTTACTCTATGTGAATGTTTTCCAATGATTTTCTGAGTTAAATGTTTTTTCAGGCTTGTTCCATTATTTCCAACATTTAGGACCATTTGATATACAATTGAATTACTCACTTAAGCAGCATAACCTAACAAATCCTTTTGAAGTTTTGACTAGTCTCTCTTGGATTTATTCAATTATTCATTAGAATATTTTTCAATGCTTGAAATAGTTTTTAGCTTTTACTTGCCTTTTTCTTTTCATTTTAGAGATGAGAATCTGCAATATTGAAATGTTCTGAAAATTTCGTGAAGCCTTTTATTTTCTCAAACCTATTACCGTAGAGTAAATCTTTCACATTCATAGAAGCGTGTTCATTAATAGTGATTATTTTATAACATTCTCTCGATTAATACCAATTTTTAGCAAACAAAAGTAACACATAGAACTTAAAATTATAAACACCAGTTTTCACATTCAACTGACTACTAATATTCTAAAACCAATCAAGTGAGTAAATTATACACAATGTCGATTCGTCATACTGCTTTTAGGCAGATGCAACCAGTTTAAGGGAATTTTGGCTACGCTAGTAATCGCATACCAACTCAGATAAGAAAATCATCTTTGTCCCATATTATCGAATCGTTTACTGTCATAAATTTCTAATATATGCTCAAATTCCTCTAAATCAGAAAAAATATGAAAGACTTATGTCTAGAATAAACACATTTAAAATAAATTAAAATCCAAAATTGATAATTAACATGGTTAACACGGTAAATGATAATTAAGTTAATTAACACGGCAATATGTTAACGTAAATCTAATTTAACAATTCCTGTCACTGTCAGGGGAGGTCTTAGGGATGAGAGATTCACTTCAATCAGATTTATTGTAAAACAATCTATAAATTAAAAAAAATGCTTCATAATAAAAAGTGGTTACATTATTTAACCAGGAAGTTAATTATATTCTTGAGAAAATGTTTGTTTTTTAAGGATATAAAGCATTCATAAATAATAAAAATAGAATTATCAGCCTGTAATAAAGATTCTGGATCGACATATACATCTAAGAAGCACAAGAAGAATGATTTTTGTAAATAGAATTATCGCATTATGCTAGAAATTACAATATTATTATCTGTCGATCTTGGATACGTAAAGCTTCGACTTTTGCCTCGTTTTGAACTTTTTGTTGGACATTGAATATCTTCTGTTTCACTTGAGTTGACTCCATTGGTTTTTTGCAAGACATCTCTAGAAAGCATTTGAATAGTCCATGTCTTTCCATGTAATTGTAGCAGAGTAATGCTTAGTATTTAATGAATTTCCTTTTATTTGCATATTACTTTGGATGATTCTTTGTTGACATTAGAACAACTCTAGTTTTATTCCTTTTATGTTCAATGTGCAATAAAATCAACCATCGGCCATCTGTTGTTTCTTTAAACTGTATAATATGATACAGATATTTCACTTACTTTATCAGTACCTCCTTTTGTTTCATGATTACAATGAATGATTTCTGTTTTACTCTATTGTGTTTCATTAATGATCAAATTTTATATTTTATTTGGTTTTTTTTTATTTAAAACTGTTTGGTATTTGCCTACAAATATTTTTTTCTTCTAATTCAGATTATTCATTACTTTTATCTCTCTGCTAAAATTCCTATAGTGAAAGTGTATATTTCTTCAGCAGGATCATTCTCATTGGTTTTATCAATATCTTCTTCAGAAGGTTTAACTGCATTTGTAAGGATAGTAAATGTTCCATATATTTTTCATACTCTGTGGATTTACGTTTGTACTTTATTGTTTAGATATAAACTACAAACAAATGTACGAAGACACATTTCAGCACAAACTGAGTTTTTGACAAACTGATTGACATTTCAACACAAACTGAAATTTTGAAGCAATAATAGTCGCATGGGGCATTAAGTTATTCCTGATATTATATGAATTTTAAGAAACGATTATTTCAGACGAAGAAAGGAAAATCAGGTGAAAAATAGCAATGTTCATTCCAAAGAAAGTATCTTAATGTCTTAAATCTTAAAATATCTTTCCCAGGTTTTTAAGTGTTTGAAGCATGGGGTGACCCTGTGTCCCATTCGATCTCCTAACTGTTACGTAAAGAAAAGGAAATTTGCCAAATACCAATAGAAATCATTGTCAATATAAATAGAATTTATATTCATGTGTAATTTGAATTTCAACAAATAAATATTCTTGTATTATAAATAAAAATTTACTTTCTGATAGTGTTACCCGAAATTTTCATAATTAAATTACAATTCTATTTTCATTTCATATATATGCAAATATAAGCTCCAATTTTATGTCAATACGTAATATTACCATTTTGTAATATTATAATAGTTAGTACTTCTGACGAGTCTATTTTTTAATAATGTAAAATAAAATAAAAAGGTTAATTTAGCTTTGCAAGAATTTAAAGTATTTCAGAAATTGTCAGTTGCATTTCTCAAATTTTCTCCTTTAAATATGTTAATATATTTATTTAAATAATTGAATGTTGCTTTCTTAGTGAAAGGAAAGTTTAAATTTAACTAGATTTAAAAAGTCTTCTTATAATCAAAAAAGCTTTCTAAGCTTAATGCCAAAATTACTTTTGGCATTACTTTGAAGCATCCAGAGAATAATTCCTAATAGAAACAATTTAATCTTATTAGCATCTATAAGTAAATCACTGATTTTAACTTCATGAAATTTCAATTTAAAGTGAAGATGGTTTTGAAATAAAAATAATTCGCAGCCCTTTTTTGTTCAAAGATCAAAAAGAGCTCGAATTTTAAGCAGCTTTTCAAATTTAATCCCACACCCTTGTTTCCAAAGGGAATTCAATCTGTTCAAGGAAAACAATTTTCTGAAGATAATTTTTCTTTATATTATATTGACGTTAAAGTAAAAGAAAAGATTTATTTGCTTTTATTCTTTATTAATCTAACATCAATATACTTATATTCCATAAATGTATAACGAAGTCTTTTTTATCAGAATTTATAAAATAGTTTATAAAAAATGTCTGATAATACAGAAAAAAAATTAGTTACTTATAAAAATTTAAATATTAAAGTTTAATATATTTTTACATTTAGAGGAAATTGACATATATATGTAATACTACCGCACAATAGATAACACTAGAGTACCAAACACACGTGATGCATTATCAACACATGTTACATAGCC
>JAPDSC010004393.1:4119-14785 GCA_026290005.1 Latrodectus geometricus | reverse complement strand
TTCAGAAAGACGGATTTGTTAAAAAGATGAAATTTCATCTATTGAAAAATTTAACTTTTAAGTTTTGAATTGCACAAAAAATAATATAACTTTAAAAATATAATTTATTAGCTTTTATCATGTTATGAAGAATATTTTAATACTTTAGAAACTTCTGTCTAGAATTATTTCTATATTCTGTCTAATGTATTTACGTGGAAGATACAATGAATTGTGTCGCCTTAGAATTAACTACGGAAAGTACTGGTGTGATTAAAATAATTTATTGATCGGTGTTTAATAATTGGTAATCAATCTTTCTTAACCTATTCATTTTAAATATCTTATAGGTATTCAAGTACTTACTATTATCCTTGAATATTATTGTGTATTTTATTACCACTTGCTGATAATTTTTAATTCTTATTGTTTACTATAGTCTGTAGGGATAACTATCTTTATTAATTTGTTTTTATTGTATAGTTTCTTACTATTTACATAATTATCAATTTCCACTTTTAAAAGTTTGCTGCATTGTTCATTTTTGTCTTATCCATTTATATTATTTTTTCAATCATTGTCCTTTAAAATGTTAAAGTGTGTAAGTGATAAGTAATGTAATCACTGCTGAGTAGTTGATCACAGACTTCAAAATAGTCCTTTCCATCGTTGAATTTTGTACAACATTTTATCGTCGAATTTTGTACTGAGTAATATATTTCTATCTCAATCAATTATTTGCGGCACACAAGATCTCATTATGATCAAGATCATAGCCATGATATTCAATATTTAAATTTTTTCTTGTGTTATCCTTTTGTTGTATCTTTATTTTATTTCACAGGGAAACAATTGTAATATATTTAAAAATAAGTGTAAGCAATAAAATTTTATAATAATAAAAATATGGAAATAATTAAACACATATTAAAGAAATTGAGTTAGATTAAATATTTTATCATATTCTATTAAAAAATATAAACATTTGAAAACTGAGAATATATTCCGTTAAATTGATAAAGGAATGCAATCTTAATTTTCAATCTTGAAGATTGTTGTTTTTATACAAAAATTTTAATATAAACAATACTTTAAATATTTTAAAATGTACCAATTCTTAAACCGACAATATAGTATAACAAATAAGAAACTTTTGTATGGTGTATCTTTTTTTTAATACATTTTAAAAAGTATTGAGATTTAAATGAGATAAACAACTATACACAATATCGTTTACGCCGAAATTGTTTCTGAGTTAAACTGTGTACATTACTTCCACATAACCTGTAAAGAGTAGAAATATGATAAATATGTTTTTGATATTTTAAATAATAGTATTTGCCTCTAAGAATATCGCTATATATTAATTGAAGTTCAGTTGTTTTGCTGAAAATATTAAGATTTACTAACAAGAATTTCTAATATTTTATTCTAAGTGCAAAGACACAAACCTTTTACATCATGCTATCGCTAAAGAAATGTGTATAACGCTTATTAACATTCCTAATATCTAAAACATTTTTCCTAACATTTAATCAAATGAAATTGTCCTTGATGATTCGGGGAATTAAAATAAATATTATATGATGAGTTTCATGACAATGGGAATTTACTTAGACTTTTCTTTTTTCAGTTATTTAAAATTAAAAAATGGGTGCTTTAGTTTTGTTGTATTGTATTATTAGTGAAAATCAAAATACTATTTTTAGATTAGAAATAAATTTTGATTCCCTATATCTCTTAAAATAAAAGAAAACATGTTTTGACATGAATTATAAAAGGAATTTATTGTATTGGGGTAAAACAATATACATATTAAAAAGGAATAAACAAAAATAATAAAGCAATTAGAAATATATTTATATAGCAGACTTATATGAGATCTATTTAGGATATTTTGAATTAATCTAGACAGAAAAATGAATTAGTTCTGTGAATAGTAATTTTTGTAATAAATTTGTTATCAATTCTGTACATTTGTATTCTTTTAGCGCAATTCCCGCTTGATTTTTAAACTGGAATGTGTAAGTCAATTTATGATAATATTTCTAAATCTCATGACATTACAAACTTTTCTTAAAAATATGCTCATCATAGTTTAAATTTAGTTAAAGGTAATTTTACTCTAAATAAGCATTTGATTTTATGAGCTGTAATCATTATGAAACATAAAATATTCCAAGATAGAGCATTACTTTTCAAAATACTTTTTTCTGTTTTATTTAATTTCTTGTTTATATATTCTTAAAAAAAGTTATGTTTGTTCATGTGCTATTCTCCTCACACAAATGCTTGTATACTTTTCCTGTAAATATAACAAAAGCAAAAAAAAAATCATCTTAAGATATATTTATGATATTAATATTAAATTATTCAATTATATTTCGATTGAATAAAAATTTAGGTCTATAATTTTCAAATGAAAATAGCTACAACGCAATAAAGGTATTTGTAATAATGTGAAAAATTTGAATTATTTAAAGATATATTAAAATTAAATTTAAGTGTAATAATAAAATGCTTTTAAAGCTTAGGGAAAGGCAAACATCCAATTTAATTTAATTGATAATATTTATTTTCATAAGTAATAAAGAATAATAAATCACATTCTTATTATATGAAATAAATAGCTATCCAGTTTAAGGATGAGAATGCACTATATTTAGAAATATTTAGAAAGAAGATTTTCTGCATAAAAAACTGTAAAAATAAATAAAAAGATATGTTAATTTGTAGTTCAATGGAAAATAACATTCATTCCTGTGTTAGTCTTTCAAAAATATTTATTTTGAAATTTTTAAAGTTTATATATTCTTAATACACATAATTACATATAATTTATTAATATACATGAACACACATAAGGTATATGAATGTAAGTGCTTATATACATGATCTAGATTCAAATATTGAAACAAAAATATCAAAACGTATAGTATGAAGGATATTCTTAGTGGATTAAAAAAACCACATGGGTTATATTAATATTTAAAAGACGAAAGTAATTTGATGCATTAATGTTTTCAGCCTATATAACAGAAAATTTACTAATTGCGTTGTTTATTGTCTTTTATTTAAAAATAAAGATTAATTTGCTTTAAATTAAAAATAATGTTTTCAATGAAATTTTTTCCATGTTTGTTTGATTTTGTTTGATTAATAAAATTTTTAGGTTGTTTCTATTCATTCAGTATTAGGAATTACTGTTAAAAATATGTTTGCAATTACTTTTTAATTTTTTGTTGAGTATATTCTATTTATATATAATTTATCATATCTGAGCAGTAGAAATTAAACTAAATTACAATAGATAGTTATTTAAATTAACCTAACATATTAAATTTTCATAATAAAACTAACTAAAATAACTTAATTGTAAAAGCGAAAATATAAGCAACATAAAACTTCCATAATAATAAAAAAACATTTTCAGAAATCATTTATTACCAGATATAATTTTCTTATTATGCCTGAGAGTTATGTTTTTACAAGAAGAACTTCATAATCGAATGCAAATCCTAAATTTGGAGTTTCTTGACAATAAATTATAATAGAATTAAATAAAGCGCTTATATATTCTAAAGAATAAATTTTATTGAGGTAAAAATTTATTACGGAAATGAAATATAAATCTTATATGCATTTTTATTCATGTTTTGTGTTAAAAGATTTATTTTAAGTATCTGTTTCGACAAAAATAAATATCTTTTCAACACACCTTTTGTAAATTTTGTTTACCGCTTTAGAAAGATACTATGTTTAAATAATGGAATATTTTTATCTATTGGTTATGATGAAGTTGTTTAGTGGAACATGCATTTAAAAATGTTATATAGACGTAAAATTTGAAATTGGTTTTTGTATTAATGTTATTTGATGTTATCAAATTGTTTATTGTATTACTCTTATTTTATAAAATAAAGATTTCCATATTCTAAATCATTATTTATGACAGCCATTTAAAAAATCTTTTTTCTATATATTTTAAATAGGTATATAAAAAGAGGATGTTAAAAATGTATATTATAGTGCATCAGTGTATTTAAACTTCTCTGAATGAATTAAAAAGAAAATTTTATTTTCATAAGGTTATTTAATATTTTTTATTCTGTTTAATTTATACTAAAATTTTATTTTTTGTTATTATAAGAATGTTAATCGCAAGAGAAAAATATTTACCTTTGTTGTATGAAATATTTCCGATTTTCTAAGAAAAGTTTCCTTTATTAAGATTCTCTTTAAATACAATAAAATGTAAAAAAAAAATATATTCTAGAATATTGGTCCATAGACTCCTATTTTGTAAATTAACGTATGAAATGTTGAGGTTTTTTGAACATGTAAAAAATAAAACATGTAAAACATGAACATGTTTTATGTAAAACATGAACATGTTTTACATAAAATGCACAAACATCAAATGTACCTCTCAATGTGTGTAATGGATTGGATTTTTGAAAAACTTTTTAAAATTTCCAAAAACAAAACCCTCTTTGTTTTCTTAAGTCTTACATGAGAAGGAACCCGTTGGTTCGCAACAAAATTCAGTATCAATATATGACCATATCTGAACATGTTTCACATGAAAATGTTTTACATGTTTTATTTTTTTACATATGTTATATAAAACATAAAAAATTTCTGATGTAAAACAACAGGAATTATTTAATATTTCGAAGAATAGCTAATGAAGAAATAATAAAATTTAGTAATGTATAGTTGTTGGAATTACCAATCCTCCCAAAATCTGCAAAATGTTCAAGATAGTTATATTTTAACTATATGTTCTAAAATTTAGTTTTAATGAAAATTTAAAAAATTCTGAATGGGATCAATAAAATATTTCCCTACGTTTCCTGCAAAATTCAGTGCTTTAATAGATATTCGTATACTTATCATATTTATTTAAAAATGTTTTTATCTTTTCTGAAGAACTCAATCTGTTTAGAAAATAATTTTTAATTTTATTTCGTTGTTTCAATTATAATATATTTAGAAATATTTCTTAGATTGGAAGAAACTAAATACATTATAAAATGTCTCAGGTTAAAAACACATTTTATGAAGGAAAAAGTATATTGTTCTTCACGAAGTTAATTCTTATTTAGGAATTTAATATTTGCTATGGTAATTGAATTTTATTTTTTCATAGTTTGTATAAACATTTTTATGGTGGTTACTTAGTAGATTTGCATGTTAATCTTTGTACATAATGAGGGTGACCTATTATTAATGAAATAACTATCTTCAAATGCAATAATAAGAATCTGATATCATCTTTTTTAAAAATCAGATATCCTTTGTATAAGTTAAATCTACACAGAAATTTAATATTAAAACTACCTGATGGATGTCAAGTTAACGAAGCATACACTCCAGATAAATATATATTAGTAAATGGTTACGTAAATATTTTAATTAATTTTTTTAAATATTATCACTATTAATATAGAATAGGATTATCTTAATTTGATACTTTATTGCCAGCGTTTGCATGGCAAAACAGTTCAACCAAGTTGAGGTTCAAAGGAGACAGATGTAATTACAGATTAATTATGAAATTATCGCAAACAGAAATTATACAAACAGATGTAATTATGAAATTATCGCAAAGCCTATTCTTGAGCTTTAAAATATTTCATTAAAACTGTCAAACAGTGTAACAAATTTTGTAATCCTCATTATTATTATTATTTTGTTTTGATATTATTGAAGTGATAAATGTTAATAATCTACACTAATGTTAAATTTCCAAAAACAGATTTCACAACATAATTATTTTTTCTTTTTCACCAGCACACATTACAAAAAATATTATGAAATACATTTGTGTTTTTTTGTTTAAGAACTAATTCTCAAATCTTGAATTTGCATGAAAGTAATAAATTATTTTCATGAAATAAAACAAAATATTACGATGTTTTTTTTTTCCAAATGTACTTACATAACATTTTTTTAAAATAATTAATTGGCAAACATTACTTTTACAGAAATTACAGTAAGACGATTTTTGAAAATTAGAACATTTATTACTCATAATCTGTATTATTAAAATTTATTAAAGACATTTCTTTACCTAAAATTAACGAGAAAAAGGCAAAATTTAGAATTTAATTTTCATTGTTATAACATATATCTTTTTTATAATGCTATCATTTTCTGAAAGAAACAGTGTAAAAATAATGAAAAAAATGAACAAATATAACTTAAAAATAATAATAAAAAGTTTTTCGCATTTTAAATATAGAAAGAAGCAATACTTTTTAGAAATTTTCAATGAAAGTAAATATTTCAGAGTTTCTTTGTAAAGAAATTCTAATAAATTATATACTTTACATACTAACCTTAAATTCTACAATTGTAATTAAAATAATTCACCATGATTATTTAAATTAATCTAGTAAGCCATTTCACTGATAGTTTAATGAAATAGATTATGAAATTTTCCGATTAAATATTCGAAATACTTAGAGCTGTAGAAAGCAAATTACTAGTATAATTGGAATCCATTTTATCGAAAGCATAATTTATGAATTGCTCATTAATTTTCCCTAGTTCTAATGCATTTCGTAATACTAAAGTTAGTTTCTCTAAATGTTAAGAGACTAATACATACTATAAAATATTCAAAGTAATTTAATACACATTTTACTAAATGAAATTAATCTTCTTATTTTTCCAAACTTAGTGCATATTCTAGATATTTAAATGATATATAAATCATATAATTTTTTAATTATATATAGTGCTTTTTGTACTAATTAATTTATCTGAAATGAAGACACGGAAATTATAGTAATCGAGGGAAATTAAATTGTGATTATTTTGAGTTTAATGGTATCTAAATGTTAAATCAGAATTTTATGAAATTACATAATAATTACAATTTACATGAAAGTTTTGTGAAAATGGTGTATTATTATGATGACATAATGAATCAATAAAACAGTTTTATATTTAATAAATTGGTTTTTGAAATACAATGCGAAATTTTCAATTTATTGTAATATATGCTTGCAAAATATTGGATTTACGGTAAATTAAGCACAAAAAATTAAAATTAGAAATTTATTCATAATGAAATTTCCCATTACACAATTTTTGTTGATTCTACAAGATGTATTTTTTTTTATATACATAAGAACACATTATTTACCAAAAACATTTCAATCAATGATGTTTCTGCATCATACCTTCACAATGTGTAATGTATCCATGTCCATTTAAAGCTATATGAATGTTCATTACATGAATTGCTTCCAAGTGGAAATTTCCCTGTAAAATAGGGGCGTATTCGCATTTTGAAAGATAGAAAACCTGAAAAGCTGACAAACCATATTGACAGTCGTGAATGCAAACGGTGGATGTAAAACATTGATTTGTCATTGTTAAAAAGAAGCTCTTATCGAATTTATAACCTTTCATTCCCAGTCACTATTGAGCAATAGAGTAAATCACCAAGTTTATACTTACGTATACCTATATATAAGTAGATTTTACATAGACGACAGCGTGACAGCGTAAAACTATTGAAATGATATTTAACATATACCTGACAATTTACCTTCTGTGTAAACTTCTCATAAAAAGTGGGACGTATTCACATGTCGCAATGAAGAAAACCTAGAAAACTGATAAATTCTCATTCTAAAAAGTGTGCATGAAGAATCACAAAATTAGTTTCCCTTTCTTCAAGAGCAGCTGAGTTCCCTTGAAAGGGTTGAAGTGGCTGTTCTATAACTAGCAGCATTAACATCCAACCTCTTTATATTTAAAATAAAATGTTAATTTTCATTTTAGCTTTCTAAAAGCAACATATAATGGAAAATTGTTAAAAATGTTGTTTAAATGTGTAATGAGAGTTCACATTAAACTCATTGGAAATGTTTCTATCACATTATTATAAAATAACTATTTCGCAAACACTCTCACATCAATCAATAAAAAAGTAAACATATCATTTTTATACCAATACCAATCAAACTCGTGACAAATTCTTACTGATATATGGATTTTCTAGTTCATAATTTTATAAGAAAATTGTAAGTATTTGTTACTTTTTTCTTTATTTTTGTTTGCTTAAACTTATTATATAAAATATTGTGACATAGAATCTATTTTATGCACTTTTCAAAATTTATTCCAAAATATTCATCAATAGATCATTAATTTAATTCTTATAATGTTTAAATATTTTTTATAAGCTGAAATATTTTTTCTTTACATTTAAGCGATTTCTAATAATATAAGATACAGCAAAAAATAAACAATAATTAAATTAATTTTTCTATTTAAATTTAAAAAGCAAATATATATATATATATATTATGAAAGGAAACCATTTTCATTATTTGAAAGTTGAAATTTGTAAGGAAACTGAAATTTTTGTGTTGATATATTGTATTTATAAATCATGAAAACATTTAACAATATTTACGTAAAGACATACTAAAACAGTGATAATAACTTCGCTCTAAAAATGTAACAGAACGAAAATATTAGTTTTTTACCATTAAAATTGATGCATTATACATATAAATCAAATCACGTTTAAATTCTCCTTTTCATTTCTGTTCAAGCTGTTCATTTCTTTCATAGTTTTCTATTTTTATCCATTTCATCCCCAGCACGCGGTTAACTTTACTCTGATAAATGAACTGGCATACTATAAATAAATAAAATAAATAAAAAATGGTACAGCCTGAATGCGAGGTACTCCACGTTACGTGTCATAGTATCTAGAAAAGAATTTTCAGGATTCTTTTTTATTACGGGATGGTAGGCAACACACAATTCTGACTGTATAAAAACCAGGACTTTTGTTTCGTTACATATGCCTTCATGAATGCTTTTTTTTTCCCTTTAAGCGTATTTTTTTTTGGTTCCTTCAGGTCACGATGTTTGTTTCTATAGTTACGGAAAAAGCTAGTTTTCCACGATCAGTTCCCAAAGGTAACAGTTAGTAAAACTTCTTTTGAAAGAGTATTTTTATGATACTAGTTCCTAAAAAGGGAATGTACATTTTTCGTCTTTTATTACCATCGAAATCAGTCAAGATTTTCAATTGGTAATTCTGGTTTACTTTGCTTATATATTTTCCTCTATATGTGCTGTTTATAAATTATTCTGAATTTACATACTTGTAGATTTTGCTAATTTTGAAGTATGTATCTAGATATTTAAAATTATTCTTTTAATGATATGGTCTCTACACAATGACAATGAAACATCATTCATAAATTTTTGATCTGTGTAAGAGTAAAAAACGGATTTAAATAAATGTGAGTGTTTATTGTAAGCTTTCTATCATCATTAGCTGTGTATAACTATATAGTTGTGTATGCTATTCCACCACCGTTTTGTTAAAAGAATTATGTAAATGTTATGCAGTAAAAAAAATCTTACATTAAACCTTTAGAAAAATCTAAATTCTTGAAGTTTTCATTCATTGGAAAATGTAACCAAACTCAAAAAATAGCTTCTTAATAAGATACGGAATAACAATTGAGTCCTTTAAGTATGAGATGATTTATAATCTGATGTATCTTGTGAAAATCTCATTTGAATCCAACATGGTCGATAAAGTAGTTGGCAAGAGTGCAGGTTAGAAACATTTCCTTTTCAGAGCCATAAGCCATTCAGATAGTTGTTAAAGAGAGGAACTCTACAAATGTAGTGTTCTCAATGTTAAGTTAAATACGGAATTGATTTTTTAATTGACGTTTCATACTCTTAATGGCTAACAAAATGCATCCGTTAGTTACAAATTTTGAATATGGTTTGGTCTTTTAGATTTAGTGAAACTTATAACAGAACTTTGTCTTGTAACACATTTGTTTTCATTTAACTGCGAAAACAATACCTGATAAGTTAAATGAAGAAAGTAGTATATAAATGCAGGAATTTCAAATCTTTGGTATGTGTGTCAGTATGATACATAAAAAGTGCACAAGATGTATTCAGCTCATAAATTTACCATAGAAAAATATAATTAAATAAAAAAGCATTTTAATAAAATAGATTAAAAAATTTTGTAATGCAAGTTAGTTATAATCACATTTGTGTTCCTAATTACTTTATCAAGTATTTTCCACATGTTTCATAGGCATATACATTGGTATGCAAAATTTTAGTAACATATGTTTTTCGACATAATTTTATGAGAAGTTATCTACTTCTCATACAATGCAATTTAAAAAAGAGATACATGAATGATGTCAAAACTATATTTGTTGAAAACTGAATACAATGCATATAGTTCGAAATTAAACACAATGTTTCATTAAACTCAAAGTATCATTTACACGTGATTGTATGACCAAGAGGAATAACTATAAGCAGATATTCCACAGAAAGGGAAATGTTTTCCTTTCACCATTTTGTCTGCCCATACTCAGAGCCTGTTTTCTAACTGCTATAGAAATAAGAGTACCCATTCCTCAATCAGTGTCTGTTTCGGTTATTGGGTGTTCTCTGAAGGATGTATGAAGGATTTATGAAGGGATCTACGAAGGATGTTCAGAAGCGTCTCACCAACACATCGTACACACCTACAGTACGTAAATTAGAGTAATACGTTGGTCAATACAGTCAAGTGATATTTTCCTTTTTCAATACCTGCTGAACAGATGTACTTACATTATATATATATATATATATATATATATATATATATATATATATATAT
>JAPDSC010004382.1:0-24754 GCA_026290005.1 Latrodectus geometricus | reverse complement strand
TTTTTTTTCACATGATCGCAGAAACAAAGTTCACTGATCCTGAAACTCACATGATTTTCCATTTCCACTGGAATTGAGTGACATAGGATTGTTTTGGAATCTTGCCAAAGTTGATAAGGTTCACATATGAAAGTTTTTATCCACATATCGCATTTTGAATCTGTAAAGAAACATTCATACGCTATCTTTGTTCTGTTTTATCTTTTTCTTTTAGAAACTGCGATTGTCTAAAAAATCTCTTAAATGGAATAAAAGAGTGCAGCATGTATTAAGATTGTAAATTGAAGTACTTGATTAAAATCTAAGACAATGCAAGTAAATGAGTAGAAATCGAAGTACTTTAAAAATAAAATTATTTATAAATATTTTGTAACATCCAAATAAGTATTTGGAAATAGATTCGTAAAATCTGCACATAGAAATGTAAATTAATTTTTGTTGATCATATTCAAATACTGCCTCTGAAAATCGTGGTTACGATTACATAACTAAAAAAAAATCCACATAAATAACTAGTGAGATTAACATTTAATGTTATTTTTTTACAAAAAATTTAATTTTTATAACAAGAAAATTACTTGATTAGTTTTCTTTTTCAAAGATAAAAGTACAAAAATTGAAAAACAATATTTTCAATTTAAATAAAAATATTTGCTAGATAAAATTAAAGAAAACTATTTGCTTACTTTGGAAATGAAATAGTTTAATATAATAGCCGCATTTTTCACTGAGAAATAAAAGAAATTTTTAAATATAACTTAACATAATGCAATGAAAGTGAATGCAAATAAACATATTTAACTATACTTATGACACAAGGATCCAATTTTTTAAAGGGATAATAGAAATATATTTATTAATAACATACATAATATCCAGAAAATAAATTAAAAAACAAACTTACCTTCCTTTTTTAGATATACATAAACTGTATTTTGTCTTTTATGTCAACAAAAGCTAAGTTTTTTTTAAAAAAAAAATTGGCTTAAATTAAATTATGTTCTAATCTGTTTTTCTCACTACTGACACGATTACATTCCTTTGATACATTAAATTCTTGTTTTATAGAAGAATATCTGCCTTTTGCAATGGTTTAATTAACTTTACTCAGTTTCTGTATAACACCATTGTCAGAAAGGAGGTAAGATTCTGAGAAGTAAATTTTTGAAGATGCAAATTGTGTCTAGGTCCTAAAACTTATCATGTCAGAGAAAACTTTCTTATCAAGACCCAATCTTATCATATCCTAAATTTCCAATATAGATTTTAAATGCAATTTTTTAGTTCTTTGTGCAACAAGAAATAAAAAAAAACAAGTTAATTTAGTAAGATAAAATAAGCAATTAAGCAAGTTGATGTGTGACAATCATGATTCTTTCATGCAAGAGGGCTACATTGTAAATCAGAAGTGCATTTATAGAATTTGACTTAGCACAATCAATTATGACACTTGTTCCTACACAATTGCAACAAAATAAACATACAATCATTTAGTTTCTCAATGGATAAAAAAAAATTCAAGAAAGTGATTGTGCTAGCTCCGTTGATGATTTGATGAAAAAGAAATCCAAATGATTCGCTATGAAACTGAGCAAAAAGAGATATCAAAGCATCAGAAAGTGGATATCAAAAATTTTAAATATGACGTACTTTGTATTAGAAAATTGTATAGTGAAAGTGGAAATGTGAATAAAACTTTGAAAATTGAATGGAAAAAGGAGCATTGAAAACCTTATTTTCAGAGTATTACCCAAAGTTTATTTTCAACACGAATGAGAGAGGTTTGTTTTTAAGGTATTACCAGGAAGAACACTTAGACTTAAAGGCAGAGATAATGAAGTAAAAGTTGAAGTCAAGAATTACAGCATTGTAGTAGACAACATAAAGGAAGCAGAAAAACTACCTCAACTATTAATAGGAAAATTATTTAAATATAGGATGTTTCAAAACTTTTCCAATACTGAAAGCTGCATATCATCCTAACAGCTTGGATGACTGAATGCATTTGTGCAAATTGGCTGAGAGATTAAGTATGACGTTCTCATTGGAGAATCAAAAAAGTTCTTCTAATTGGGGATACTTGCACTGTTCAATTTGAATTTCTGGATTTTGTATTGATTCTTGTGGAGCTTTCTCCACTTAATCTAAGATCAGTCATACAACCCATGAATCAGGGAGCATTGGGCAAATATTTTATGGTACTTTTGCAAAGATTGATTATGGAGTAGGAATTGGAGCGACCTTATGAAATTGACCTTCTGAAAGCAATGCGTTTGTCAATTAATGCTTGGAATGATTTTGAAAGAAATACAATAGTGATAGCTTTTCAATATGCATGCTTTATTGAAGAGACCACCTTAATTGAGAAAATCCAAGACAAACTACCTGATGACTTAAGCGAAGATGAATCATTAATGAATGAACTCCGACAAAGTATATCGGATGATGAAATTATTGAGATTATGATGAATGAAAATGGAAAAAGCCTATAAAAATTTCAAACAAGAAGAACATTATGTAATGCAAAATCATCTAAAAGTGCCTGCACAACAATCAGCTGAATGGGTAGCAGAACTAAAGTAGTCTTTGTGAGGAAACACCAGTAAAATACTTTTATATTTGAAAAAAACAGAAAATATATTTTAAAAATGTAATTTTTCAAAGAAAAAGATGAATCTTTGCTTGATTTTTCACCAATAAAGTGAAAGTAAATTCAGTTTTTAAATATGTATATTTTGTAGCAGTTTTTAAATTTGTGTTTCTAATAGTGCATTCTAAATAAATTTTTCTGGTAGTACTTTATTTAAAAAGAAAAAAGTATCTTGATAAAATAAGATCAGATCTTAATAATTTAATACATTATTTCTCAATTTTAAGAAATGTTTCACTGATGCATGAAAATTCATAAAAACGAGTGACTATTTATATATTTTTATACGCAGAATATGCCATAAGATTTTTGATGGAAACTTTCATTTCAAATGTAAAAATAAAATAAAATAAAAAGTCGTCAATAAATTGCTTTAATTTTCTTTTATATTGTTAAAATAGAGAAATTCTGAAGATTCATTTAATTTTTACGAAAGTATTATACATTATCGAGTGTTACTCTTGAAAATACAGAGAACTTATATTAACAAAAATTTGATTTCCAGTCCTGTAAGCTAAAATGTATTTAATATAATAGTTTATATAAGCAACAGATATTTTTTCAATGACTGTATTCTCTGACAAAAAGGAAAATTGCATTTTTTTAGTTTTATCTGTTAAAAATTACTTTATGCTTTAATATAACAGTTGTGAAGTGAATTTACATTAAAATGACAAAAACTTACAAGAACATATATCTTAATATTATATTCAGAATTTATTTATATTTTTCATATTTGTAATAAATCCCTGAATAATTATTGAGACCAAAAACTGTTTATTAACATTAGTAATCAATGAGAATTGAAAATTTAATTGTATTAAATTACTACAAATGTTTTGTTCCTAAATATTTTAGAAAATTTAAAAATAAATTAAAAATACTGCATGCTCAAAGAAATAAAATACCTTCATGAAATTATATAAAAAATAAAATCTTTAGGTTAAAATTGACTGAATATATTGTTTGTATTTACATAATTGAATGAACTGTTCCAAAGGTATTGAAGAAATGCGAAATTACACCAAAAGCTTAAGTGAATCAGAAACTATTTGCATAATATGTGTCTGTTTTGGAATTCCAATTCTGTCTCTCTCATTTTATTCAAGTAAGTACTCTGTCTAACAGAAGAACTAACAAGGTAACAACTTGCTGATTCCCAATTCGAATTCCTCCGGCAAGAAGAGAAGAGCCAACCACATGTCCCACTCAAGGAGATCAAGAATGACATTTTGAGTGCTTGCGTTAAGAGAATGACGTTAGCATCTCAAATTTCGAGAACGTCACCGAGTCAATAAAAGACTCTCAGAATCTCTGGACTTTCATTGATTCTGTCATCCTACGGATGGCCTTTCAATCCCATCTCCATTACACTGTGCCTCACTTTTGTCTTCAAATATGCCCGGAATGCTCGCAAGACTCAATTATTTGGTGAATAGATCGATATTAACTAAGCTTTGATAAAAGGCGCTTTTGTGAGTACAATTTCCTTAATGCACTGATATTCTTTCAGACATTTTCAACAAAGCATTGCTGTTACAGACATATTTTAATACGACGTTTATTTATGGATTGATTGTTTATACCATTTTATTAACCTCTATAACATTTGAATGGTTTTGAAATATGTTATCTGTTATTAAATTTAAAATTTATACAAAAGAGGAAAAACTGAAATCATTTCTCGTATTTATAAAGATATAAACGTATGTATGCATACAGATATATCTTTGTATATGCACAGTATTATTTTATACATCCAACTGAATAATGAAATATTAAAATAATTTAAATGACATAATTTGAACTCTTTTAAATTGTTATTATTGAAAATGTATTAGCAATTTTGATTAAAAGTCTGATAATAACTTCTCGAACTTAAATTCAAAACTGAGGAAGGTTTTTTTTTTAAACATGATCATAATATAAATAATAAAATGCATTTGTTGCATACATCGGAAAACACTTAAATCATTCAGATATTAATAACTAATAAAGAAGCAACTTTTTGCGGGAGTAGTTTTATGATTTGATTAATGAATTCCTGAGTATTGAGATTTGACAAACGAAAATATTTTACCATTTGTAAAATATTTTTGTATTTATGAATATATTTTAGTGGTTGTAAAATGATATACCAGTCACCAAATTATGGAAATTATTTTTGTATAAAATGTTATAAAACACAGGCTTTTCACAGATTTATTCTAAATGTTTTAAAGCTAAATTTAATTAGCATATTTTTTATTTATAAATTTATTTCAATATAGATGAGGTTCTTCTATAGCTATAATTTATTATTAAGTATTGCTTTATATAAACAATCCAATTAACATTCCATATTTTTTTGAGAAAGTATTTATTCTGTAAATTTTTGTCTTGCACTTTGAGCAATGAGAGCATTGTTATAATATTGGTTGTTTATCACTGCTTTAATTAATTGCAAGTAACATGAATAAAACTGTTGAGGCCGTGGTGGGCTTGTTGGTTAGGGCGTCGTTCTCGTGACCAAAAGGTGCCGAGTTCAAATACCGGCTTAGCCGAAGATCCATCGTGTTCATAAATGGCAACTGGAGAACGTAAAGTATGTCGGGTCGCAATGTCCTCCATGTTCCCATTACAAATTAATACCTCTGGGTGTGGATGGAGCCAGACTTTGGGTCTTCATTGGTTTTAATCTCTAAATTGGAATACTCAGACGGTGCTGCCATCTATGAGCCAAATGTCGTAGTTCCACCTTTCATAGGAGGGTGCTCTATTCAGAAACAGAAGACGCTCTGACTTCTTTCGCCTAGTCTCTGATAAGCGGGCCTGGCGTTGCTAAGTGTCATCAGAAACAACAACACAAAACTATTAATTACAAGTAATATGATTAAAACTGTCTTTAAAATAATTGATTTTTAAATTCTATTAATAATGATAGTGTGATGTTAAAATATTAGTCAAAAATGTATAGATTGATGTAATTAGTTTATTTGTATAAAACTCAAGTACCCTTATTTATTTAAAAATGTTTATATATACTAGGATCTATTTATAAAAAAATGTATTTCATAATATTTGAAGTATTTAAACTATTTGAAGAACAATTAAATTTAAAGTAAACATTTAGGTTAAATGCAAACATTTATCGCATAATTTGATTTAATTTTCCTTTTAATTGTAAAAATGGTTATACTCTTTTAAACACATAAATTATTCCTGCCAAATTTATATTTTAAACAGAAAATATCTGTGTGATATATTTAAAACGCGGTAATTTTTTATATTTACCTTCACAGGAGTAAAACTTTAAAATTTGTATTAAATTATTGACACTTTTCCCACATAAAATTAATTAAAGTCAATTAATGATAACTCATAAGAAAATTTTCGAAGGATTGATTAAATGTTTTATTAGGAAGTATTATAAATTGCAGTTTTGCACTTGAAATATAAAAAGACTTAATTAAATTGTTTATAAAAATATTTAAATGTTTTATTGCATAAGCGTATTAACTTTTCACAAAACTTGCTCAAAAATATAAATTTGACTAAATTTATTTATTAGATGCTATACTTTCAAAGAACATAATCCTTATTACTTTTGATAACCCTATTGATGTTGATCATTGTATAAGAAGTTAATTAAATCTGACCGCATCGATGTGTTCCTCAATGCATTTGTCATTGAAATAATTAGAATACATTTTTATCATTTTTGATTACTTTAAATATGGACTATTGAAAAGTGATAGTATTATATAGCAAACGGGAACCGTAAGTATAGAGCTTAGAAATAACTTTTTTCTATTCTCAGAAGATTAGTTGCAATTCTTGTTTAAAGTTTGTAAAAATGATTGGCTTTTGAAAAGTTGATCATTTTTAAAAAATTTAAATAAAAAAAAAGCTATGTCTGTTTTTATGATATCATATACATTTCAAGTTTTGCAAAATATAATTAACTGAAACAGAATTTCTTATTGTTATTCTTTTGGAAAATTTGAATCAAATTATATATAAATTTAGTTTTTACAATTCTTACTCAGAGTATCAACCAACTTAGACCACAATAATTTTTATTGAAATTATTGTGGTAAAAAAGTAGTAATTAGTAAAAATTAGTAGATTTGTACTAATTGAAATTATTCAATAAGAAAAAAGTAAAAATTAGTAGATTTGTACTTATTGAAATTATTCAATAAGAAAAAATTTAGTAATTTTTACTAATTTAAAACTTTTACTAATTTTATAAAAATAATATTAAAATATAATCAAATTTAATATATAATATAATAAAATTTAATGAAAATAAGAATATTAGAAAAATAAATCGGTTTTAATTAGTTGCCCAAAGTTGAAACTTGACTGCACTCAATTGTATTCAACTTAAATTTATAAAATATAATAATTGTGCAAAAATAGATTTTATTGTAAATTTTATGCATCCAAAAAGGATGTGGAAATAAAATCAGATTGTATAATCAGCACAAATTTTAGAATTATATATACAAAAGTTCTTTTTTAGGGCAAATCATTTATTGTGTTTTAAGTTTCACAGAGTCAAGCTTATTTCTTTTTTGCTTTGAGTAATTATATACCAATGAGATAGTTGGAAAAAACAAAGGCTGGCAGAAACAATTCTACAAGGTTTTCAACAGCTTAGAATTTCTGCTTCGTCATCCGTGGCATCACACAAATAGACAACAGAGTTCTTAATGAATATCCATACTTCAAAGTCGATACTTCAAAGTCGAATCTTGATAGAAATAATGAGTTGATCTCAAATTTTTAAATTAATATCTGTTGTGATTATAACATTATACTATGTTAGTTTTCGGCTATATAATAGAGAATTTACATTGTCCGCATACTTGTGACTTCGTTATATTATCTCATCATCTGATGTTATGCCATGTCTGAACTGATTATATGGAATGCCATTGAATACATACCACGGTCTCCACTTGCATGCATTGAAAATGCTTTGAACCATGAATGTCATATTTCTCATGTGTAAAGATGAGTGATTTTTTGCTTAAAACCTATTATAAAAAATGTTGCAGCAAAAAAATGCACGGCCACATGTTAACAGGATAATAAGAATTGATGCCGAAAATCATGGGTAACTAGTTCCCCTGACTAACTCATTCTCTAAATTTCTTGCAGAATTTCTTTCATTCTCTAAAAATGTCTGCTGTAGAAAACATCTGGTGAATTGTTAGTGAGAAATTATCTTTTTATTTTAAGGTAATCACTGCAGTAGACGAGCACAGTGTTGTTACATGAGAAGATGTGCTATCCAATATCTGCATAAAAGAATGACCAAATATGAAAGTGTTTCTTTTATCTTCAAAAATGATTGTCCTGGTTACTTATTTATCAGGATCCATACTTCAAAAGTATTTGTTAATTTAATCATTTGCTGTGTTTAATATAATATATTTGCACAATAAATAATATTATTATTTTCTTATGTGAGAATTTTTATAACTAATAGTATAATTTAACGTTCAGAACTTCAAATTGATTTAAATTATGGAGAAAATGCTAAAATAAATTTAGGATATAGTTTGATAACATTGAATCACATTACAGGTTTAATTAAACTATAGCGTATATCTTATTTATTAAAGATTTTTTTTAAATTCCCAAATTTGGAGTTTCAAAAATGTATTTATTATGCTATTCTAGATATTTTTAAGCCGTTTTTTCACTCTAAGCAATGTTTCCTTTAGAATGTTTCCTGATTAAAAGCACATTCTCATTTAGATAAAATTCAAACAAGTTCAGAATCCTTAACTAATACCGTAGCAACAGGATTCGTATTGAAGTTGATGCAAACGAAGAAAAATATCATACTGGAGAGAATGTCTTTTACTTTTATGAACGCAATTTATTCTTCCGCTTCCAAGGAAAGACTACATTTAGTGAGTGTATACAACCCAAAGCTAGAGGATAATTCTGGTCTATTTTTCTGGAGAATGGCTTCTTTTAGACGCAGAAGTATTTTACTGTCACTTATATAAAGTTCCTTTTAGAGCAATTGGGAATGTATTGTCTGTGCTTCTCTCATTAAAGTGTACGTTTATTAACATAAACTACCTAGCAATTTCACAAAAAGATTGATAAAAGAAATTAATTGAATTTTTATATCCCAGAAAAAGAAAAGATGTAGCCTGTTAACCTTATAGAGGAAAATATATTAGGTTGTTCAAAAAGTCATTTCGTTTTTCTCAGTTGAATCAGTTTTTTGCTAGTGAAAACCAAACCATTTTATGAGTATGAAATTATGCTACGACCAGAAAGATGGTAAAAAATTTTGGACTTGATATAGCTATATATAATTTAATAAAATTTTTTTTCACTATATGTATTTAATTTTCATACAGAAAGAAAGAACTTTCCAAACAACCCAATATATAGAATGGTTAAATTAAGTAACTGAATTAATTAAATAACAATGTAACTTTTTTACAATGTTTAACAAAGTAAATGAAAAAAATGAAGCAATAATAAATGTCAAAATAGAAATGATTCTTAAGACACTTGCAAAGTGTTTATAATATGAATAAGATTATTCATTTTGGAAACAAAGAAACATAATTAGAGTGACATAAATGGAATGAAAATAAATAGAAAATATAATAAAAAATATTAAAATGAAATAATAAAAAACATTAAGAAAAATGCTAAACATAAAAACTTGTCCATAGGGAACAAGGGGAGGTGTTCCGAAATCATTTGTGCAAAGATTCTAAAGAATAATAATAGACAAAAAGAAATAACACATAATACGTACAGATTTCTAAAAATAAACAATACAAACTCTCTCCAACGCCTTTGAATCAAAAATTAAAATTAATTTAAAGAAGAAAGAAAAAATCGAAAACAAAAGCTTCTTAAATGATAATGCAAAAAATATAACTGTGCTAGAATGTAGTTTAATGTATAAATGCAAAAAAGTTATTAATATATGAAAATTTAAGACCTGGAGTAAATAAAAAAGGTTTGAAAAAATGTAAGCGAATTACCATGAAATACTGTGATGACATGGATATTTATTCCTATTAAAGTAAGAACAAAGTAAAACAAAAAATTAAAATGTTGCTAAAAACGGGAAGCAATACTTTTTTCAAGTGTAATTATAGAGTATAAAATTTAAAAAGATAGATAATAATAGTAATGATTATAAGAAATAATGATAAAAAAGATTTTACTTATTAAATTTCCAAAAATTCAAGAAAATTAAATTCAAATTTTATAAAATATTCAGAAATCTTTACAAGATATTTATTTTTAATTCTTTATTCAATCTTAAGCGAATATAAAAATCAGGAAGAATATAAATATAAAAATTATTCATCTTATGCTTCATTACATCTGTATTTACTTATATATTAAATAATCTTATTGAAAACAACTATTTATAAATATATTTATGGATAATTAATATTTGATAAAGCATCTTAATCGAAATATTTCTTAATAAATTATTTATCAGTTCGGTTTTACAAAACAACATACTTTTGTACTCAGCTCAGCCTATATTTTATTATGAATTACTTTTCATCAAAATTTTGTATATTTATTCAAATTTCTGTTGTTAGTAATGTATAAATGACCCAATAAATTATATCCATAATTAAATCATTTTCAAATTATAAATTGGATAAATGATTGAAGGCCAAAATACTCTGTTCCAAAATTTTAATTTCATGTGTTACACCTTACACATTAAGAAATTGGCTAAAAAATAAGCAGTAATATTCTGATTATAACTACACGAAATATTTTTCAAGACATAAGGGTATGTGAAAATATTAGTATCTTCAATAAGTATAACAAAACAAAAATTCTGGCCTTAATCCTAATCTTGAAAAATGAATCATATTTTTGATAAATTTTATTCAAACAAATTTATATTGCGTATTGACGATTAATTTAATTAATGTTTATTAGGATATTTGGTAGCATATATTTTTAATTTACATTTAAGTTCAATACAACTTTGCAATATTTATGGCGTTGCCAAGTTTTTACACATCATCATATAGCATAAAAACCAGTGGTTAAATCTTAATAAAATAAAACTCTAATTTTATTCAATAAATTTGTAATAATTTAAACTATTTAAAATTATTACTGGAAAAATAAATAATAATGACTTTTAGAAACATAATTTTGATAAGATATTACTATCGATTTATTTTTGTGTAAGAAGATATATTAAAATATATCGGAGTTTGATATAGTTAATTACACTGCATTTATATATTTTGTATTTTTTCAACTTTATTTAACTTATTAAGCTTTTCGTAATTGAAATAATGAAATAAGATCATTTCTTTGAAAAATGTTAGCAATGAAATATCATCCTTTCTACGGATTATTGAATTAGTGAAAAAGGCAAAAAAATTCTTATAATTTGCAACTATGATATGTTATTTAGTGTCACAAATTGATAGTTTTACACTGAATTGAAGATTACCTGTAGAATCTTCTATCTCTAGCAAATGAAATGTTCAGAATTTAAAACATTTCTGCATTTATAAATATTATTTTTCCATGCGTGTAAAATTTTACTTTTCTTCTCATTGAATTACTTAAAAATTTATTCATTGAAAAACCGAATGAACGGGTTAGTTTATTAATTATTAACCATTTAAATTCTGTTAATTGAAAAATTACAAATTATCACATACTTTTACGTTTATTACATATCTTTACATGCTTTTAACTACATAAAACATAATACTCTAAGTTTTAGGGACATTGTGACTAAAACATTTCTTTTTTCAAGGCAATTCAAAGTTATAAAGTTTTAAGGCTTTTTGTCTTTTATTCTTATTTAACGTAATTCTATTTTTGCGTCAGAGTTAAATTTAGAAAAGTTTTTTTTTTTTAATTCAACGAAATGATCTTTTTTATTTCTGTAAATTCCACAAGCTTTTTACTGAGATAATTTTTTCCTGATCAAATAAGACCAACTTGAAATTGCTTGGTTGAATTCAAAAGTAGTGTATCAGAAGCGTTATTATGTTTAATGTTTTCCAGGAATTAATTTCTTCATAGACATCCAAGTCATAATTATAATCTCCTAATATATCAGTAATAAAAGTCTATATAACTTTTTAAGGTGAGCGATAGCGATTACCATTGATATATATAACTGAACATTAAACTTATCTTTACTTATTTTAATATTTTCAATAATATTCAGTTTGAAAAACTTCACAATTTATGCCATATTGTATAGAATTTTAATAGTAATTATTCTTTTGAATGCTTTCAAATAAAATGAAAATACTTCAGATACACATTTTATGTCTTGTTATTCCAATTTCTGCATTCTATTAAATGATGGTTACATATTTGTAGCAATTAATATAAAAAAAAGATGCGTCTCAAAGATTTATGAATTTTAAAATCCATATCGCTCAAAATATTTAATTTTGAAACACACTATATGATGAGGATGATCATAGAATATACGTATATCATTAAATCTGCTTAAAATAGTTGAAAAAAATAATATCTCTACAAAATTACAAAACTCCTTAAGCTCTATACATTTAATAGTAATTTAGATGATTTCAGAATGGTAATATTCCAAAAATACCACATAATGCATATTAAATATGTTTCCACCATAAGTTCTAAATGTTGTCATTTAAAATATAATGCATATTAAAGCATAGGAGTCAATAATTTAGGTAATGACTAATTATAATTTGTGCAATATTGAATTTTTGTAAAACTTCAAAAGCTTTATAGTTATCATAGCAAATTATAATGGAAAAACAAAATAATCCCTTTATTAACTTTCTCTTTTTGCATATTATTTTATAATATTATTTTTCATAATTATCATATTGCATCCATAATACCATAAGAATATTTAAATTACATCCCATTATTAAACTACATATTTAAAGAAGTAGTTTTTTAATGTAAGGATTTTATTCTCTGACTAAGCATTTTTAAAGATTGTCCGATCAAGTAATACAAAAAATAATTTTTGATATTCGTTTGAAATTAAAACTACCTATTGGTCGTTAAATAATCAGAGCCACAAACCCTTTGTATTTGATACCCTTAGTATTTGTAATGTATCCTTCACAAATAAATTTTAAATTATAATAATTTTTTTCATCTCATCTCAATTTTACCTCTCCAATTTGATAAGCCATTAGAATTAAATGTTCATGACTTTATTTTATATTTTAATTTCCAGAGAACGATTTCTGGTTCTTATGCAAATATTTTATTAAGTCATTTTTATGATAGAGGAATATCTCATATCCATGATTGAAATATCAGTGAAATTATCTTTGCAAAAACTTTTGCTAGCTTAGGAAAATTGTTGTTCCGATAGCTAAAATAGTCTTATATTTGTATCAACAAAGTTAGATCTGTGTTCTTAGAATTTTAAGATTTGAGGTGTGACATTTGATTTGCAAGTGATTACTAATTAATGCATAGAAATTTATGAAGAACAATATTTTAAATATATAATTATTTCAATTCTTTAAAGTACATCAAATTACGTGATTTATAAATGTTTAAAGTAAGTAATTATTATTTCTGAGTATACCACATAATTTATATAACATAAGAAAAAGATTCGGAATAACAAAAATTTGAAAATAATTTCAATAATTCTCCAATTATATAGGTTAAAAATTTACACTATGAGTACAACACTGGAAAAAATGAAAACAGAATATTGTAAAATATGATAAGTAATGAAATGTGAAAGATAAGAGCTGTTATTTTTAAAAAGAAATTTTTTCACTTTAAATGTATCAAAATAAAATAACATTGTCTAATTATAGTCAGATAGATTTACATAAAAAACAACCTAGTTCAAAAATTAAATAGATTAAATTACATGTTTTCTAGCACAAAGCATAAAATTACGTTCTATATGCTTGAATTCTGTTCTTAATTAAAATGTAAAATATACTTATTTCTTAGATTATTGCTTTCTTAATATAGTGCAATATATTTGATGTATTGATATTTGCATTTCGACAATACTTTGAACAACTATTCTGAAAATTCTGTGCTCATAAATTAAATAAACATTTTATTACAAATGTTAATATTTATTTTTTTTACAAATCTCGTCAAGTAGCAATAAGTTTCTCCTGGATAGCTACAAAGAAATATTTTTCTGCATTAATATTCAAATTGAATCATTCATTTGCATTTTTCAATAATTGTTTTAGAAGTTATAAGACACAAATCAAGAGTAAACTAGAGAAAGATATTTAAAAGAATTACAAATACTTTCTAAATGCTTTTATTTTCCCTTTCTTTATTTTAAGAACATTTTTAGTAGATTTTCTTTGTTTTTAATATTTTTCTATATCAATGTTTTTTCATATTCCTTTTTTTCACAATTCTTTCTTATTTGATATAAAACTATTCAACCTTTAAAACAGTTAATTGTTTAGTATACATACTTGAAACATCAATAATTTATCCTTTTTATAACAATTACCTTACAATCATGAGAAAATATTTTGGAATATAAGTTTTTTATATTCTTAGAAAGAAATTGACAGCAAATTGAAGTTAATACGTGACATATAATTGTGCTTAATATACGTGTTTATAAAAAATTTCATACCGGTAAATATCAAGAAATTTGATTGTTTTACATTTTTTTCTCATAAAAAAGTTGATATGAAAAATAAAAATTTATATATAACAAGAAAATCTCTTTGATTAAAAAAAACTATTTTCATAAAATTTTATGAAAGGAAATCTTTATTATTATATTTATATATTATTTGATTATTAATTATTTTTAATTATAAATTATTCATTGAACCTAACTAAATAATAAATTGTGATAATATGAAACCATTGTTACTAAATTAACATCAAAAAGTTTAATTCAATGTGTCTGATGTATATAATTACAGTTCATCAAAAATTTATTAATAAAGAAAAATTACAAAACCTACTGGAAAAGATCATACCATATTTGATCTCCAAACTAGTAAATGAAAAATTCAAAACATTAGTTTTACATTATGTTATCAAACATTGTATATTCCATTAATTAAAATGAAAACTTTACATTTTAAATAATATTTTTTCTTGTCAAATCAGTATTAAAAAATCGCTTTATAATATTTCAAAATAAGTAAAGTACAGTAGCAGTTTAACTTAATTTTTATGAATAAATGCATTTGGCTTATATATTTTTTTTCTTTCAAAATTAGTGATTTATGTTTATCTGCCTTAAATTCCAGCTGTGTATTTGGATTAACAACTATTTTTATAATAATGTATAGTAAATTATAAACTGTAGCAATATAAATTCATTGTTACCAAATTAAAATCAAAAACGTTTTTTCATATAGTATGACGTATAAAATATCAATTATAAAAGAAATTTGTGTTATTGCTAAAAAGTCTTGTATTTAATGATTCCCTTACATTCATCTAGAAAACGAAAGAGAGAAGTTAGGCAAAAAATTTTATCATTAAATTATTAATAATTTTCATCAATTCTTTGGCTCAACAAATTATTTTACGTCCAGTTTCAAATAAAATTGTTTTATGTTTTGCTATGAGAATGTTTTTAGCAACTGATGAGTTTTCTCACTAGAGGGAGTATTTTCAATCAATGAAATCATTGATTATTTGTCGATGGAGAAAATTCACCTGTAGAAGAAAGCAACAGGTGTATTCAAAGGGATGCTTGTGGGTAAAAAAGGAATCATCTTTCTTCCTTGTTTTACTGAAACATAATTAAATATTACTGAAATTTTAAATTATTAATTTTAAAATTTTTTAATTAAAATATTAATTAATATGCTCCATAAAACTAAAATACAATTATTTTTACAAATCAAAGTCAATGTATGTTTCAGACAATCAAAATTGATTAATATAACTAAAGTGACCAATTACCAAATATTAAAAAAACATTAAAACCAAAAACTAGATATACTGCCATAAAAACGCTGATGTTTTCTCATTTTTCATCTTTTTGTAAAATAGTGCTAGGATTTAAGTTTTTTCATGCAATCGTATTACATTATATTTTAATAAGAACATAATACTCAAATTTTATAATAAAAGTATAATGCTCCATTTATTAGATAAAATAGGAAATGAAATTAAGGCAAAAATTAGTCTCCATTTTAACTATTTTTTATTAAATCAAAAAATAATGTATAATTTTTTCTGCTTAAATATTAAAACCTATGTAAATGAAACATATATCATAGGATATATTATGCATATTATCATTTTTATTGATGCAATTAAAAATATTGGATCAGTTATAAAAACAATATATTCAGTTAATTAAACAATAGTTTTAAATTAGTTTTTACATAATATTCATAAAGCCTTTAGTAAGGAGCATCTATAATAGAATTGTGAATGATATTTTATTTTCATATATATATAATTGTTAAAAATATCACAATCAATTTTATTCAGTTATGAGAAAATTATACAGACTTGAATTTTAATATATACATATATATTTCATAACAATTTACCATAAATTAAATACACTGAATAAACTAAAATATTCAAGTTTAATTTTTACTTTAATTCCTTCTCAATGTAGAAAATCCAAAATGCTGATTAAATCAATGAGACTTGTAACTTGTAACATCAAACCTTTTTGGTTTGGGTAATATAATAGATTTTCATGTGTAGTGTAATCAACAATTTCAAAAATAAGTACGCAGATAGTATGACTTACCATCTATTTTCTTTTCGTTTCTATCAAAAAGGCATTTCGTTTGTGTCAAGAAAAATAATAGAAGTTCAAGTTAAGAAAAAAAATAGTAAAGTAAACAAAAATATCAAATGTTCCTGACAAATTCAGAATCTTTTTTTCTTAACCTTTCTGCTTATGGGAAAAAATTGGCATGCCCTGAAAGAAAATGACGTTCTAAAACACAGCTTCACTGACAGTTATTTTTTTGCAATTTTCTTACAGGAAAAAAGTAATAATTTTATGTGATTGAAAATAACTGCAACTTTGTACCGACGTGCAGATATGGCCTCAGGTAAACAATAAAAATGACACTTATTCCGGATAAACATTGCATAATCAGATATTTTACCCCTCCATCTATGCTTATCCCACCCTCTTTTACGGGAAAACGCACCTGTTTCGCAAAATTCATTTTTTCCGCTGTAACCGCAATGCATGGTGATCGATTCTCAGACAGAGAATGGCTGGGAAAAGGGGATGAAGCCTGTTACCATGGTTTCAGTCTTCCACCCGCATCAATAGAGAACGCGCGTTCACAACATTTTAGTTTAGTCCAATTGAGGGAGGAGATAATACCTGTGGATTTGGTAAGGATATAAAAATAAACAAAACAGCAAAGATATGTAAATACGTGAGAAAGGAAACTTGATCAATTTTTGTTTTAAATTTTACGTAATATTTTTCTTTAAACCCAAAATATTTTTCTTTTTTTATAAAATAGAAAGTGAAAGCTAGTTATTAAGTCATTGTTTGGTTACTCTCCTTGCTAATTATACTTTAATAAAATTTGTTATATAAAATATCGTTAATATTTTGATGAAACAAATCAAGTACCCATTAATGGAATAAAATACTATCTCTAGCATCAATAATTTACATTGTTCGAAATAAACTTTACATTTTTAATCATTATACTAGCATTTATTATTTACATAAGGGGAAAAAAGTTAAATTTAACAAAAATAACAGTTATTCACTTCAAAATTTATAAAACACTGCACAGTAATTTTGATGGATTTATTTTTGCTATGTTACTCCCTATATTTTGCATTCTAACTTGTTTTATCTGGATACAATTATATTTAAAATGATTATACCCATGGGTGATAGAAAATAATAGTTATAATGAGTTACTTATTATACGTCATTCATGAGTTTAAAATAGATTCATGAGTAAAAATAAAAATAACAGGAAAAAAAAATTCCGTATATAAGTTATGAATAGATATTATCTGACGTATGGATTTACATAAGATTTCATATTATGAATTTCATGATGCCAAGAATATTGAAATAAACTTTAGTGTAAGAAATAACTTGCTCCTGAAAAGATATGTTGCTATGTCTGAGATTATGGTATTGAATTTAAATCCCTTATGGAACTAAACATATAAAAAAACATTATATTATTCCTTAGAAAGTTCCTGAAATAAAATGATACTGAATAGAATGACAGTGATGGATGAAAGAAAATGAAATGAAATAGAAATTGATTGAAACTAATTTCTATGCGTTAATTTTAAATATAAATATAAAAAGAATGAGTTTATTCAGAAGCTTTTATTATAAAATAATAATACACATTAAATATTAATTCTTTAAAAGGGAGAACAATTAAAATTTTGAAAAAGACAATCATGAAAGAAATTATGTAAATTTTTTTTAATTATTAAAAATTATTGTTCAAGATAATAGCTTGAAATCGTTTAATTGTTTTATTCGATAAATGTAACATTTTAATATCATTATATTATATTTTTTATTCGTCAGAAATTTTGCTTGTGTGTTGTTTTAAAGTATTAAATATTTATTATTCAGTTTCCTAGATAACAAAATGTGAACCTATACAATTAAATATTAACCTATAGAAAATAATCCTAACTATGTTCTTAAAAGTATAAATAGTTAAATATCTCATGTCTAAATGTTGAAACTGAACTCTTTGTCAACACAGACCATCGAGGGACCAAGGTCTACAGTGCGCATATATGCTTTCTTGACCAAGGACTCTGGGATGCGAAGTAACTGTCAAAGCCAGGTGGTTAGCTTAAAGTAAAACCTCCAGTGTTTAGTTTCGAAGCATGCTTCTAATATAAATGTTAAAAATATTTAATATTTAAAAAAGAACATTAAATTAATATCCAGCATTTTTGTTTATCAAACCTTAATGAATTTAAACTTAACCATACATTTTGAATAATAAATTTCATGAAAAATGTCTTAATCGAATGAAAATAAATAAAACCATTCATATTTAATCATTGCTAAAATATCAAATTCTTTAACTATTAAAATGCTTGAAAGAGAAAATGTTTTTCACAAAGAAACATCTGTAAAATTTGGATTAAAATTAATTAAAAATAAAATACATATTCTTTCATTTTTGAAATATTTCTATAGGTTCATTTTTTAAACATTACAAACTTTTTGAAATTAATATACATTATTATAAATTTATGAATGCTGTTTTACGAAGCCGAATGAAAAATTTTATTATTGCAGTCAAAGATATTTTTAAAATGAAAATTATAAGAATTTATACATATCCAATGCAATTCTGCATTAATAATTAATTTTTTGAAAATTTTTAAAAGTCGACGTATTATCGCAAAGATAAAATGCTAGAATATACAGATTGTTTGGTTTGAAGTTTCAATTCTTCCTTAAGGAAAATGTAAATAAATAGGAATAGAATGCAAGAAAGAAGAGCATAAATCATTTAATAAAATTAATCGAGGTCTGTAATAAAAAAAGTTGCTAAATGTCATGGAAATACTGTGAAAATATATTTACCAGAATTGTTTTATAATAGATTTGTAAATCAAGCCTATTTAATATGATCGAAATAGTTTATTTAAATGGAATACAGAAATCCTAGCATTGATATATTATGCATTTTTATAGAAATAAATTTTTCAGTCTCAAGAAAATAGTGTAATAAAATACTTCTTACACAGTACCTCAACTTTGCTCTTTAAATTGAGGAATTATATACTAATTTAAAGTTCAAAATGGTTGAAGGAATTATTTTCTCAAGTGCTGAAACTATCTCATATGATAGTTTTAGTACATGATGGAAGAGAGAGAGAATCAGCGATCAAAGCACTTTCAAGTTTAAAGTAAATATATTGAAATTCATGATCTTTCATTGTTGTTTCTGATGACACTTGGCGACGCCAAGGCCGCCCCTCAGAGACTAGGTGAATGAAGTCAGAGAGAGAGCGTCTTCCATTTTTGAATAGAGCACCCTCAAACAAAGATGGAAGTACGACTTCTGGCTCATAGATGGAAGCACCATCTGAATCTTTCAATTTAGAGATGGAAACCAGTGAAGACCCAAAGCCTGGCTCCAAAAACCCCCAGAGCTATTAATTTGTAATGGGAACAGGGAGGCCATTGCGACTCGACATATTTTACGTGCCCCAGTCGCCATTAGTGAACACGACGGATCTTCGGCTAAGCCGGGATTCGAACTCACCACCTTTTGGTAACGAGAACGACAGCCTAACCAACCAGGCCACCTTGGACCTTCATCTTTCATGATTTTTTTAGAGTGAATTTTGAGTAAATAGTTTTCTAACTGGAAATCGCTTCTGTAAACCAAACAAGTAAATACCACAAATTTGATTATTTTAATTTTTCACTTAAAACTAAATGGTCATTTCGAAGAAAATCTTTAGTGCTTCAATGTTCGCTTAATCAAATAAACTTAATTTAAATACAGGTATTTACGTAATTTCAAATTTACTATAAGTACTTAATTTTATGCGTATTATCTAGTAAAAAAATATATCAATATAGTATTATTTTATATTTTTTGTTTTCACTATGTGCTTTGTTTGATGCAACAAATTTTTCCTAGCCCTTTTGTATTAGGTTAAAATTATTTGATTGAATGCCTTATATTTTGCAAAAATATATCGGGTAATTGTATGAACTCAAAGGAATTCCTTAAATAAGAAATAACTATGTATCAGTATTTCTAGCCACTCCACACCATTTGATGACGACTCGCTCATTCGCATCACTTCCTTTTATCCGGATTAGGTTTTCTCCTGCCTTTCTCACACATCTGGTAAAGCCGTCATTTTCTCCAAACCCCGTGAAAATCCAAGATGACAATTGTTATTCGCATGTCTGCACCCTACTTCAAGAGCAGCAATTTTACGGACAGCTCATCAAGATGTTTTTTCTCTTCGGCTTCCCATGCCGATTATTTCTACTTGTTTTCCCCAGTAAGTGTAAGGTATTTTCGGGAAGATCGACCAAGCACTTACATGATTTTTTTATACCATTGAGTTTCTAAAAGCATACTATTGTGTTGATTAACCCGAGAATAAATAATTATATTTTTCATTTAGTTGATTGAGATTTTAAAGCTGGTATATTGAATAAATGATGATTGAACACATATTGGTATTGGTGTTTTACTATGACTTCTAGTTTTGAACCTGAAGGAAATAATAGAAATTTCACCAGGATATTTTAATATTTCTGCTTAAAAGTAATGTCCTTCATGCTCTGTATATTTATTTATGAGATTCAATCTCGTACAGTTAAATAAAAAATCTAAAATTATTTTTCAAACAAAATGTGCCAATTTAAGTTTAATTAGATTTTTTAACTAAAAAAAAGTTACAAATTTAAAAAAAAAATTCATTGAATAAGGAATAATTATGCTTTAATTATATATGAATAAAATTGATTTTTGTTGCTGGTGCATCAAATTGTATAATTATTAAAATAATTATAAATCAAAATTTTTTTTCGGAATAATAAATTAAATCACTTTTAGAAATGATTAAATGTTCTTGATACATTAAAATCCAAATAAAGTAATTATAAATTCAGTTATTTATGAGAGCCGCCCATCCTTTCTAGTGGTTAGCGTACCTGACGACGGATGGGGAGGACCTGGGTTTGAATCCCAGCACGGGCATGGATGTACTTTCTTTTACTCTGTGTTTCTTGTCCTTTCCTGAGATAGTGGATAAATATGGACCACCCTATAAATGAGTTTGTGGTGTTGTGATGTAGGTAATGATACTCGCCTCCGTGACTTGGTTCACAGGTACCCACCAGGTAACGATAAATGAGTAACAGTTTCAGGCCTTGCTGTAGCGAAGGGTGTTGAACCCAAGTGCCCAACATCAGAAAAAAAAGTTATTTATGAGAAAATTGTAAACATAAATATGTACTTTTATCATGACTTTATACATTGTAAAGATAAATTATCGAAAAAATGCAACTTAAGAGAATAATTCATTTGGAAGATGTCTTAGTAAAGTAATCACTTAAGTTTTGTAAATGTGAGGTTCAGTTACTTAAGTGTACCTGAGCCTCACGTAACAATGTAGTATTTATGTGTAAATCAATGTATTATATGGAGAAGGGATTAATTTAACACAATATTCTTCATCATTTTGACAACGTTAACAGAAAATAATGATGAAAATAATAAATCTTTAACATCTAATCTACCGAAAATATTGCCTTTCATGAGGACAATTCCTAGATAAGGTGCTGCATTCACGTGACAGAATGATAGAAAACCAACAGACTTCCACAAAGCAGACGTACATGCTGAAGGGTAATCTCAATTTCGCAATATTTAAAAGTGGCTAGAATAGAGTATGTGGTCATTTGCTTTAAAGAGTACTTTCCAGTCACCGGGACACATTGAGCCTAGACATTAATTATTTATCGGATTAAAATGTTTAAGTTTTCAATTATTGTGATTTTATTATTTTTGATTGTTATAAAGTATGAAAATATTTTAAGAAGTTTTTAAGTATACGACAATTAAATGATGGGAAATTTTAGAGTTTTTCTGCATTATTAAACTGCAAGATACTTTGATTACGAATAAGGAATGTTAAGTTTCATGTAAAAATCTTAATTAATATACTTTAAATGATGATGATAAATTTGTTTTAATTTCTTTATATGTAATAATGTGGTATAATTTTTATCTATGAAGCACTATGCATTTTTATTTATGATAAAATTCATTACCCATTTCTTGTTTTGAATTTTGGAATGAAACAGCAAACGTCAAATCAATAAAAAAATTTCATCAGTTAATAGAAAACTCGATACCAGAAACATATTATTATTTAGAATTTTGTAAATTTTAAATTGATTATGCTTAAATGGAGGTTAGTTGTGAAAGCTTATGTTTGATATGTTTCTTTTTATTAACTCTTTGCTAAAACAAATCAGAAATGTTTCTTTTATTTCATTCATTGTTCATTGTATAACTTACAATGAACAATGAATGAAGTATATATTACAATATATAACTTATTATAGCATAAAACATATAAATTAATTTCACTTTTAATGAAGATTTGGTTAGTATTTTGGACGAAATATGAAGGCCGATGTGAAATAAATATTGTTTTTAGCAAAAATATTAAGATAATGATTTCTATTATAAAAATGTGAATATATTTATCTCATTATCACTATAAGAAATATTCTTCTTTCCGAGTAATTATAGTTCATATGTGCAATGGGAAAAGATAGGTTTTAAAAGGATAAACTAGAATACTTTGTTATAGAAATTCTTCGCATTCAATATCCTAAGTTTAAGAACAATGATAATCATTTCAGGAAATATCCAGGGAATAACAAACTCGATCTTTTTATATACAATACTTAGTAAAAGTACTTGCTAAATGCAATTTTGAATTAGTTATTCAATTGTTAGCTGTAACCATTCTCCACACTATGACTCAAACTTCCTCGTTTGTTTACAGTTCTCTTACATAGAAATTATTATTGATATAACTATTTATTAACTATGACCATTTTAATTTAATTTTCATTTTTTACCTCTCTATTATGGTAATTAAGGGAAAAAGAATTTTGATTATAAATAAAAAATCAATTAAATAAATCAGTAACTATCCAAAAACATTTTGGTAGCTGTTTTGGTATCATGTTTATTCACGATCCTTTTCTTTACTGATAGCGATAAATTTTCTAACATTCTATTACGAAAACTAGATTTAGATATGGATGGCGATTTGATTAATATACCCTCTTATTTAATCATTTTTTGTATGCCAGCTTCTTTAGATTTCAACAGCAAATGTAAGTATATATCTCTTATTGTAATTAACATATCAGATCACTATACTTGAAATAATGATAAATTGAAACTTTTTTCTTGTAGCATTACTCAACTTTTTAGGTAGATTTAATATCAAGGTGTGGATAAATTAGTTCTAAAGTATAATTTGCAACTGCGTGCATTTCAAACACGCAGTACATAATGCCTAATGTGAATATGTTAATTGAGTAACAAACCAAATTATTCTCTTACTTAAATCAATTTTTCCTTTACATCATGGAACTTTTTAACCACATAAATGTCTACTTAAACTAATTTCATTAATGTATGTAATTTGATTTAAATTGAGATGCTCACTTACTCCACTTCATAAAATATATTAGAAAGGATAATAAGGAAAAACTTAAATATCATTGTAAAAATAATTCAATTTTGTCATAAATTTTTATTTTAATAATATTAAGAACACAGTCTTCTTTAATATTTTGTTTCTACTGCAAAATATAATGAAACATTTATAATAATCATAATTTAATAAAAATGAATATTTTATTCGATTTTCTTCAATATTTACGTTTCTTATTAAAATGATTTTATTTTAAAATTTCAATTTTATACGTGTTTTAATTTTCTATACCTGAATTAACGCAATTCCTTTATCCTATATAGACTATGAAATCACGTCTTATAAATATATACGAAATATTTTTAATTTCTTTCAATATGCCCAGTTGAAATTTCATCGCAAAACATTTTAAGGAAATATATATTTAAAAATGAACAGATATTTTTATTGAAAAAATTTATTTTCTGTATAAAACCTTTAAGAAAATAAGTTTTTTCAGTGTGAATATAATCTAATATACAAACCAATACATATTTAATAAATCTTCATGGAATTATAAAATTTCATTACTTAACTTTGTGAGTTTATAGCGAAACGTATAAAAATATTTCATATGTTTAATTGAAAATTACAATTATATGTCTGTTATGCTGCTTTGAATAACAAATAATAAGTGGTAAAAGCAATAGTCATTTTATGTTTGATGAATTTCATGAAAGATTCTACTGGATATCAAAATATTTGTTTAACGTAAAAAACATGGATAAAAAGAATTTGAAATAAAAAGATTACTTAATCGAAATTCTATTATATTGCCAAAGTATTCTTAAATCCTTTGTCACTTGCGTTTTACATAATCAAGAACCTTGAGAGCTCTAAGTAAAATCTGAAAATAGTTTCTATTGAAATGATGGAAATGTCACATAACGTATTTATTCGGGG
>JAPDSC010004374.1:0-27525 GCA_026290005.1 Latrodectus geometricus | reverse complement strand
TTTCTTTGAAATAATATGTATGAATTTGGTTTAGAATTAATTAGAAAGATATTTTTACTGTATAAGTAAAAATATTTTTGTATATTTTAGATATATTAACCCCTTAACCGTCTGGGGTTCGGTGAAGAAAGTGCTTCGTTTTTGCTTCGTGGTGGCAACATAGTTTTGGCTTTCACTGCAAAGCAAGTTTTTCCCCCTTTAGAGCTTGTCAAGAATACAAAAGTCTCTAATTCTTGATGGGACGTATTTCCGCTTTACCCTAGACCACCTCACAATAATCGCATTTTAATGACTAACACCCAGGAAGTCCATCAATCGGTGTCAGATGAAGTAACCACAAGTGCTAGTAGTTTACTTTCGTATGTTCTGCTCAAAAATGTCGACATGTCTCTGTTATAATAATTTATTACATTAAATATTAATTTTATTAAATTATTTTGAAAATTTTATTCTATAGGAAATTTAATTTATTTCATTTATTTTGAATAAAGTAAAAAAAAAAAAACTATTTTTGAAGTGTCCCGATAGTTATACTTGTCATGATTTTAAATAGCTGTAAGAAGTAGTTAATTTATTGTCTACTTATTATTAGCTTTTACTCATTGCAGATACTTTTCAAAATCAACACTATATTTCTAAAATCCTGAAATAATTTTTAAAATCATTAAAAGAAATGATTCTGTTGTGCTTTAATACATACAAACTGAAGTATATAGAAAAAAATGTATATTTTTAATAATTTAAAAAATATAAAAAGCTAACTTAATTGCATAATAATATACTTCAGAGTATGCAGTATGTTGTTGACTTCAGTTGAATTTGTGGTAAAAAATTTTGTGACTGTAAATTTTTCATATTTAATTCCTAGTACCAAATAATTTCTGTTTCTAATTATATAAAATATATCTTTCCGTACGAGAATCCATGTTGTATATATTTTTTTGTATTATATCTTTCAATATTTCTTGAATTGTTTTGCACAAATATTAAAAACAGTTTGTCTGTCATGAAAATTTGTTTTTCAAAGGAGAATAAAAGCAAAAATATATATGGGGAAACATTAATATTTTTATTTACAATAGTATTCTAATAAGTAAATATTTAATATAGAATGTATCAATATCACATTTTTCACGTATTCATATTACTTCTAAATAAAATATTTTCTCTTCACTGAAAATAAATGCTTTAAAATGAAAATGATTACAAGTGGTAAATTTAGAGAAAGATTAAAAGAAAGTGCCTAAAAATATAACCCGCATGATTTATTTTAAAGATTTTATATACTATCAAAAATTCTGCAGATAAACAATAATAAATCGGTAAAAAAGCATTTTACCTAAATTTAGGTTCTAAAATATGGTGTCTATTTAGTTTTATAATTTGACTGATAGTTTACAAATTATCTTCATTTCACAGAAGAAAAAATAGTGATAATAGAAGAAAAAATAATGAATCACCTAAAAAATGGTGAAAACTCTGTACATTTTGGAAAATTAATAATGCTTTAAAACCGTACTTTTTAAAATCTGAATATTTGATTTCAAACAAAAAATATTAACGAGATGATACGATATAAAAATAAAATTAATTTCATAATGTTAAGATTTATATTTTTACTGTTTTATAACTCTCGTTTTATTTCCAGATTTTTAATTGGTTGTTATAATTATAATAAAATAAACTTTAAAAGTATAATTAAAACATGAATTTGCAAATATTTTCATTTATAATATTTGTAAATGTGTTCAGTTAATGTATAATTCATGCCAAAACTTTTTATCTATTTTTTTCATAAATGTATATGTATATTATGAAATAATTTCATAAATATTATTTTTCTTTGAAAATGATTTCATTATGAAGAAAAAAATTAAAAATATTAATCACTTTAAAATCAAATATGAGAGGATAATTAAATTTTTAATGCTATGTTTTAACGTTCAACAAAAAGTGATGCAATCTCTATTGTTTTATTTACGAACGAAATTTTTAAAACGAAGATTAAGATAAAAATTTTCCATTTTTTTCAATCATTTATGAAAATATATAAGCATTTAATGATAATTCTACTAACAAATTATTCAATTTTTGAATTAAAATTAGGTATAATGGGAAATTAATTAAAACCTGAGAGATCACGAGAATTATATAATCTAATTTATAATCTATAATCTAAATATATAATCTAAATATATAATAAAATATATAATCTAATTTTAATAAAATCTAAATATAAAAGAACTATGTAAAAAGCCATTGCAGAATTGTTTGAAATGCTAAATTCGCTTATAAAGTTAAAAAATAAATATTTAATGTATTACTTATTTAACAAGTCTAATTTTAATAATAATTTTCTAACTTCTTATTTTCTAACTATAAAATTTAAATGAGAATAAATATAGAAAAATAAAACGTAATAATAAAGCTGTTGTTTATTTGAAGCAGAGGATTCTGAAAATTCTCGCAGCTCTTTCCATTTACGCTCGCATTAGTTAAATCAACCGTAACCATTCAGTAAGGGAGTTTCCAAATTGCGATTTCACGGCAATCCGTCAATTCTGGGGGTTGAACTTGAGGCATTGCAGTGAAGCCTGTTGCCCCTACCAAGGGGCTCGGGATAGCCGGTAAACGCACAGAAATTTTTGCCCGACTTAAGTCGGGATAGCCGGTTAAGGGGTTAAATAAGTAAATGAATATTTTATCCATAATTATTTCATTTTATGTGTTAAATCCTTTTTTACATTCCAGAAATTGTTTAGTGATTACTGCGAATCATTCTCTTATGAAATTTGAAAACTGTGTTGTAAACAAATAATCACTTAAAATTTATAAGTTGTTAAAGAAATGTAGCAAAAATAAATGAATGATTAACAAGTATTTTATTTTTATTTATTAAATTCAAAAGTGCATAGAAATTGTACTTTATTAGCAGCTTCTTAATTGCCTTTCATATATTTACATGCATGAAAGTTTTTAATATTTGAATAGATTTAAAATAATTTAAATATTTGTCCTTAATATTGATTTAATTTCAAATCCACTTACTATTGTAAATAAGAAAATAAGATTTGTTATCAATCACAAAGTATTTCTCATGTTTTCATATTTGTTTTTTATGGAGAATAATTTCAGTATATTATTCTTTTAGTCTTTCAAAATACTGACATTTAACTTTTTTTAGTGACCATTTTGAATTTCGTTAAATTTTCTTAGTGTGTTAAGGGAAATGGGATTAATTATTGTTTATAAAATTAAATATTTTGAATGTGATTTGAATTTTGAATCCTGTTGCAAAGTAAATCATTAAAATTTAGGTATCTCAATGTACTTGTTTCACCACGAAACTATGATCTCTTTTAGTCACTTTTTTGTTTGGTTTAGTGAGTTTACTGTATGTACTTGATATACTTAAAGCTTGGTTATAGTTTAGGCTTTATAAGGAAAAAATTTGTACCTAAATTTTGTGATTCCCACTCCTTAAACGACAGCGTTTCTTCGAAAAATTAACTTATATTAGCTCCTTTTATATTATACACTAAAGTAAACAAAAATTCAAATAACAGAAAATTAATTTCTAATCTAATTATGAATTGAAAAGGAGGACATTAAATTAATGAAGTGAAAAATCAAACAGAACTTATAAATTCATTTTCTATTCAGTATACATAAGTGAGGAAATTTTTTGTATGCCATATAGAAAAAAATAATCAAAAATGCAACTGTTAATTTAAGTTTTTGGAGTTAAAGATTAAACTTCTAAAATTTAGGATATAATAGTTCCCTTTGCAAAATAATATTTATCTTATAATGTCTTAAAATGGTGTTTTTGAATTCGCTTATAGCTGAAGACAAACTGAATCAGGCATAGAAGCCTGGAAAAATCTTTTTGATAAGAAGTCGTTAAATAACGTAACCGAGACTTTTTATTCACATTTTAAAGCATTTACGACTAAAGATTTATTGTGATAGGAACAATCACATTCGCTGTAAAATTCACAAGCAGTGCTTTATTAAATGATGATATAAATAGTTAGTATAAATATTTTCTAAAAACAAATTATGTTATGAAAATCTAAAAAAAGTAGAGAAATATCTGATATTTTAGATATTTTTTTCTTTACTCACAGTAATCATTGATAAATGTTAATTTTGAAAAGAAGAAAAGAATCACATTTCTTTCCTGAAGACAGAAGAGTTGCGGAAATGAATATTGCATTTTTAAAACTAGTTACAAAGCCAAAGTAATATTACAAAGAGTTTAAATCAGTTAAAATTATGTTTTAGATTAATTATAAATGCTGCATTAAAATTTTCAAAAAGAAATATAGATTTAATTTTATGTTAATCAAAGACCGACTTTTTTATGTAATCTTGCTGATGATTCACTCTATTATATGTGCATTTGTTTTTAATTTAACAATAGAAAAAATTCAGCAAGGAATCAAAACATTTTTGTTCATATATTGATATTGTATAGTCACACAGTTTAATTATTATTAGTACATAAGGAAGTGTTTAATGTAATTACATATAAACTAGTTGTTTAATTTAAAATGCAATAATATTTTTTGGTCTTCGAGAAAAAAATGAGGAATCAAAAATAAATTTACTCATCATTGGTTTTATTGAATGTTCTCATGAATAAAAGACAAATATGAACAATTTATATAGATTTAATATGTAATTTTAGTGATCTTGACTGTAATAAAAAAATCTCAAAGTTTGTGTAATATATTTTGTTGCCATTGAATTAAGTTATAAATCAAACACATTGAATAAATTTTGAATTTGGGAAAATTGAATGAAAAATTAAAAATTTAAAGTATAAGAAACAGTAATATATAAAATACCAAGAAAAATATTTTAATCTATTTAAATAATAACTAAATTGTCTAATTATATGGTTTATTGATTAATAGTACTAGTGAATATATGAACAATGATTTTTAAAAGAATGCGTTACATATAAGCTAAAGAAATAACTGTGTAAAATAATTTCTTTCTTTATTAAATTATAATTAAAGTTTTCATCAGCATGAAATAAACTTTTAACAAAGTAAATTTCTTTTCTATATATTTAAGAAAAGAAAACTTTATTAAATTATGACATACAGAGTAGAAATTTTACAAATTTATTATAAAATATTACAAATTACAATGTTGCTTTCAAAAACTTAATACTTAAAAAAAACTGAATTCATGAAAATTAATGTAGACTAATTACAGAAACTGCAGCACTATTTGAAAAAGTTGGAGGAAAATTGAACTTTTTATTCAATTTTTTATCCTTTTAGCTTTTTGAAGCCTTAATACAATTATTTAACAAGTCTTCCTAAGAAAGTATTAGTTTTTTTCTGAGTTAATCAAGTTATAAATTAGTCTGTGATTGAGAAATATTCTAACGTTATCAAAAATTTTATTGAAAAAGTTTCCAATATATATTTTAACAAAGAGAATATTCTAATTAAATTTTGTCTTAAAAAAGTTGTTTTTTACTTAATGAACTGATGAAAAGACATTTTATTATTCCATTTATTAATATTCCTCAAATATAAGGCAATCATTTTTACTGAAATACTTAAATAAATTATACGAAGACTTGTATTCATTTATAAATTATCAATATATATTTTACAATTTAATTTTAGAGTTAATTAAAACTTTAAAATAATTAATTTTATATTCATTATTTAATAGAAATAGAAATCCAAGCATGTTATTAATTGATAAGAAAAATTGCATTAATTAATATAGAAAAAAACTAATAATTATAATATCAATATTAAAATCTGCACATAATAAGCACAAGAAAAAGTTTAGATGAACTTTTTACGGGCTAATTAATACATTTATCAAGCAAAATGTTAAATACAAACATGTCCAGGCAACTCTGTAGGAAGAATATCCAACCTATGAGTTGGAAATGAGTTTGTTTGAAAGTTATATCATATTGTCTTATAGCTGATACTTCAGATTTTTTTCTGGAACAATTAGGAAAAAAGAGTTCAATGGTGAGGATTGTATTAAGTGATTACCTTAATGCGATGATAATTAATAAATAATTAATCTGAATAATAATCCAAAACAATTTTTCTAATACTGCATAATCATTGTTAAAACATTCTTTTGGATCAGCAACACAGAACCATATGATTGTTAATAATTTATAAGTTGCTCAGCAAAGAAAAAGGTTTCTGTTTCTATTGCTTGCTTGAATATTCTAAGATGTCTTAACGAAAATAATTATTTACTTGGTAATTATTTTTTGGTGCTTTTTATTAAAATATCCATCAATATGGAAGTTACTCATCATCATTTTCAAATGGGATTGTGTCGTGAAAAACTGTACTTAAAGGCTCGTGAAAAAACACTAGTATACGGACATTACATATTAATTTCAGAAGAAATTTAATAATTTTAAGACACAAAACGATATTTTTTCGGTTATTTTGAGTTGGGGGTTATTTAAATCAATACTCTTTAATACTTTGACTAACCCTGAATTCTGAACTATACATCAAGGCAACTTGTGAAACTATTTGGTTTGAAACGTAATGCATATTATTTTCTATATTTCACCCAGCGAAGTATCGTAACAGTACTTAACATGGCAGTCACATCCTCACAATAAATTGAAATATCTCTATTATCTGCTGCTGTTATGATTTAGTTGCAGTTAAATATCCATATATTTACTTGGAATTTTATGCTCTGAATATCTTAAATGAGGGCTTATTCTAAAAATACATTTGGGGCAGTTAAATTTCAAGTGAAAACTAAAAACAATCGCCTCGTTCATGGATAGAATAATCTTAGGATTTCATTTCACTGTTATACAAAAAAATATTTATTCAGAAATATCAATGGAGGGAATGATTACATCAGAAAAAACTAAAAAACGTTTTAGCAAAATAACATAATTTAATCTGTAAGTCATTTAATAAATGAGAATTTTGATTTGACATTTTAATCAATTAAGTCAATGTCATCAATGCACGTACAGTAGTTTACTACATGCAAACTAATAATTATAATACTTCAATATAGCTATAGATCGATTTTTATTATTTTGTTTTGTCAGTTTGCTTCGAATAAATAAATTCTACAGAAAGTCAAAGCTATAAATAATTGAACAGTTTTTATTAAGTATTTGTATTTACAATTAAATGTTATAATAACTTTTCTATAAGTTATTCTCTTGTAGCAAAAATGTAAGAAAGATATTTTTGCTATAATGAAGAAGTTGTTCAGGTTTTTTTTTTAAATGGTTTTAATTTTTCCTTTATTTAATTTGAAGTTAATTTTTCTGTGAAAATGTTTCCTTTATTACCCTGTGATTAAGGTATTTAAATATTTAAAACTCTCTTACATAAGATTATATAAATATATAAAATTATTATATAAATAATAAATAAAAAAGATTTTTACATTGTTATTACATTCCTAAAATTCTTAAAAAATATTAGTTCAATATCAAATATGTTCAACTGAAGAAACTTTCAAATATAAAGCAAAAATATTTCTATTTTTAGTTCAATAACTATAACCGGCTCTCTTAAAAAATTTACATATATATTTGATGTTTTTATTTCATTAGCACTTAATATTAGGCCATAAAACTTTCATATTCACAGAGAGTATGGGAAATGAGTACTTATAACTCAATAGTAACAAAAATTATAAGTGCAAGAATTTTATCTAGTCAAAAAATATTAAAAAAAAATCTTGTATATTGTTTTTATTTCTATTTTTTTGTCTTCCTTCAAAGATTTTCTTTTATTTCCTTGTATAAAGTTTTGTTTCTTGTATTTAGATACTGCATTCAATATTTTCAAAGTTGCTAACTATATCCTAATAAAAAAATGCTCATTACTTATATATTACATTAAAAGGAAGATTTAAACAGATTTAAAAAGAATTGAAGTATTATTATTTAAAGAACATTTGAAGCAAACATATAACAAAAAAGGAATTATCTTTCATTAAATAGTTATTGCATAAATGAATACTTAAAAAAATGAGTACGGCACTGAATATTGCTTTTTCTTCACTTTTATTTATAACACCTACATAGACTAGTTTTAATAATTTTAGTTTTGATAATTTCATTTAAAAGATATTAATGAATCACTGAAGCAATATCAGTATTTTATAAATTTACAGAGAAATATGTTACATATACAGTAAAAAATAAATTGTTTTTTTCCGATAAAATTGAATACAAAGTAAAATATTCAATAAAATGACTTCAAAGGAAATAATATATCTTACATCACTTATAAAAAATTAAGCAAAGTATAAGTCATTTAATTTTAGAAGTCTGAAAACTTTGTTTAATATTATGCAACTAAGCAAATAGATTCCACTCTCGTGCAAATAATCAAATAATGTGAGAAGTATTTATTAAGTAAACCAATCAATAACGTCAAGAATTATTTCGTTGTAGAAGATTTTATTCTTCTGGAATTACTCTAGGACAAACTTTATTTAATTACAAATTGCAGCTACGATTTCAAGCAAGATTTAACTTTCTTAACTAAATTCTATATATATACTCCGGATTTTATTATAATAGTAAATTTTTAAAGTATTCTGAAATAGTTCTCATTTTACTTTATTGATATGGAATTCAAATTTGTTTTTAATTGCGTGTAACATGTGAAACCTTCTTTAGATTTTTACATTTTTTCTTTACCTATTGATACATTTACATTTTATTCAAGTATTTAAAGTAAAAAATCCTCATTCCATTTAAAAATTAGCTTAGTTTAAAAACCTAATCTCTAAATTAAACATTTTTATAATGTTTTAAAATAGTTTTAAGTTAATATATAATTTATATAATGACTTAAAACTATTTACTTAACTTATTATACTTATTAGTATTTACTTATTATAATTAAATTTATAATTTATAATAGTATTAAATACTCACTTTTTTGGATACTTAAAACAATTCTTTTTTTTTGTTTCTAATGGTGGACACCCTTGATCAAGTAAGTAACATTAGCCTATTTGCCGCAACAAAGCCGGAAACTGCTACTCATTTTATCGTTACCCGGTGGGCACCTGTGAACCAAGTCATGGAGGTACGAGTAGCATCGCCCACACCACCACAAACCCTTTTATAGGGCGGGCCACATTCATCCGTCATCTGAGGAAAGGACAAAAAACAGAGAAAGAGAGAGAAAGTACATCCATGCCCAAGCTAGGATTCGAACAGAGGTCTTTTCCATCCGTAGTCAGTTACGCTAACCACTAGACAGGTTGGCCGGCCACTTAAACCTATTCTTAGTTATGTGAAAGTATCATGCATCAAAATGTAAGCACATAACATTTTGGAAGTTGTTTTTGAAATCTCAAATCAAACAGAACCATTTTCTTGATACCAATTTCATGATATGCCTTAGAAACAAGATAAGTTGAATATTTTCATTTCGGTAGTCTTCAAAGTACGAAAATGATGAAAAATATCATACAAATATATTTTAGCAATTAACAAAAAAATAATAGTTTTTTTTTTTTAAAAAAGGAGAGATTGTTTGCATATTCTTCTTTTTCTATTAAGAAATATAAAATTCATAAATAAAAGACAATAAAAAATGTATTGTTTCTCAATAATAGAAGAAAAAGAGAAGTCTTTTTGATAATTATTTTCCTTGAAATGTTAAAGAATTAAACAAAATTGGGAGAATCTTTTTTCTGAACACCTGTAACCCATATAAAATGTAAATAAGAAGAATTTAAATAAGTTGAGACACAATACCAAACTACATTGAATAAAATTATAATCTGTAAATATGCAAAATGGGCTTGATAAACAACATTGTATAGATATATAAAAGTATTTTAAAAATTACAAATATTTTAAAAATTATAAAATTTAATATTAATCTTAAAAATAAAAGTTGTAATTTTTAAAGTTATTTATATATTATATAGTTTCAATTAATATTAATTAATGTTAATAATTTTAGCATGGGATATTCTTTTTTATTTTATTGTACTCTCAGATAAGCACGCTTACTAATACACTCATACATGCATGCATGTCTATCTGTATAAAAATAAGTATGACGTATATATAACACAGAATAAAGAGTTGTTGTTTATTTTCTAAAATTATAGTCAATGTCTATGAAACATATGTGTATTAAATATAATTAAGAAAAATTGTGATGCTTTTCATAAAAAGTATTTTATATTTCAAAAACATTCTCAAACAGTACAAAAGTAATGAAAAGTCCTTTTCACTAAACGAATAATGAAATTTTATCTACTTCAAAGTAAAATGTTGCCCCTTGATGTCTTATAAAAATAAAGATAAATCATGCCGCAAGAAAATGAAATAAAATTTAATTTAAGTGAGTGTCACTTCCTAAGATACTTTTTAAAACTTAAGAAGCAAGCAAGAAAAGATAAGTAATTAAGAAACATGTGAAAGGTTGTGTTTTGTAAAAAGATATTTTTGTTTAAAAACTAGGACTTGAAAGTGAATGGCAACACAACATTTTTAATTTACAATGAATTGATAGTAAAAATCTATACAATCTTTCAAAGAGAATTTTATTTTCAAGAAAATTTGCATTTCTTCCTTTCTTAATTACAGTCCCTGTTATTTATTTTATTTGAAAATGCTTATTTGCTATGAAAATATTTATAATGTTTATACTTTTTAAAACAAAGTATATTTTGGGAAATATTATAAAAATGTATTATTTTCTAAGTACCAAATATTTATAATACTGAAATTTGTTATCTGATATTAAAACCAAGATGGAATTTATACATATTATTTAGTACTCTTGAACAAAAATTTGATTAATGTGATGATAAAGTACCAGGATATAGATATGTTGCCATTTGATGATGATAGTACCGCAGTGATAGAATCTAGATTCTTATAAAATAAAAATGATTAAATTCTTGTTGATATTATAAATTTGCTAGTTACGTGTTTGAAGAAGATGGTTTATTGATAGCAAGCAATTGTGTAATTGTTACATGCATTAGATCTGTAACTATCGTTTGTACAATGCAAAGAGGTAAATGATAGAAGCATCATTTAATTAGTTTAAGTTCTTAAAGAATTTTGTGTAAGAATGTATATATGTCAACTTAAAAATAATACACCATAAACTAAAAAATCCTCAAACTGATTATTTGAAACAAAAACACTGATTAAGTACTGCGGAAAACTTGCCTTATTAATCAATTTTAGAAAACTTTAAATTAACGATTAAAATGAATTATCAAAATAATACTATTCAAAATGATAGTACTATTAATATGTTTGATAAAAGTTTAAGATTTATAAAAGTTAGGAGATAAACATGGAGAAATTACGAGCTGGATCTATTATTTTTAGCACAGTATTCAGAACTCATTTTTTTAATGTAATTCTCATATTTATTAAAAAATTATTAGTAGTTTATCACAAAGGAAAATTTTTTAAAAGAGTTTTATACATTTTAAAAGTGAATAATGTACAGAAATTTCTCAAAAACTTTCTTCAAATGCAGTTTACACTTCCTCCAGTTCAACAGCTGCGATACTAAATCTTTAAGTTTTGAAAATATGATTGATCAGTTTGAAAATAACGCATTTGGTATTGGTTACAGGAAATAAACAGTTCTGTCGTTTCCATGCATTTCCTCACCTCATATTGTAATTCTTGACTGAATGGAAAAGCTGTTTCCATTCAGCTTGTTAGTTGAATGGAAAAACACAAGGCTGCGTAAAAAACAATCTTAGCTGGACTCTCGGCTCGGCAACTGTAACTGAATTTCATTCGGCAATAAAACCCATCACTGCTGCGGTAATCTCCTCAGTGTAGCGAGTGAAACATTTTCTGTAGCATGAACTTTATTAATTAAATGTGTGTTAATTTTTTTATTGTGATCTTTACGTTAGTGACCACGTACATCAAGTTGATGGAAATAGAGCATAACCAACGTGTTGGTCTTAAATGAATCTCCAAAATTCTAGTTGCACACAAATTTAAGACCGTTATAAAAAGTTTTTTATGAATTTCTGATGAATGGATTTATTGATATAGTACTCAGTCTCTAATTGTGAATAGTATACAAATCTATAATTTTTAGCCTAAAAAAGAAATTTTATCACATTACAATATTATTAAATTTATTGTGAATGATAAAATTTTTTCAATATTTTGGATTAAATTTATATAAGTTTGATAGATTTTATTTTTGAAATGAGTGATTATTTCAAATTTCGTTTTAATTTCTTGTGTTAATTTTACCCCTGTTCATCATAAAGAATAATAAATGTTAAAACAATAAATGAAAGTAATTTTGTTATTTTCTTATATTTCTACAGAAACAACAGGATTACTAATTTTTTAATATAAGATCTAAAACTGAATAATTACAAGTGTATCAAATCTACAACGGACAACAACTTACTTATTGTAATGTCAATGGTACTTAAAGCAATTTAATGCAAACTCAATGATTATTGTTAGTTTAATGTTGGAATTTCTTTATGTTTTTTAATGCGATATCATATAGGTGATATTGCAGTGCACTATTTATTAATAGCTTTTAATAAATGCCAAATTCTAAATGAAATGATTATAGAATTTATAAATGTTTGACACAATATATTTTCTATTGCAATGCATAAAATGTTTGGAAAAGAAAGAGTGTTGTTTAATATATTTTCTCATTATTTAATAAATCGTTTTTGAATTGATAAAATGAAAAATGAAATAAAATAAGATTAAAAGTATGGCAAATTAAAAATGGAAATCAAATGAATAGATAATATAATTGTTGCAGGCATCATCAATTACTATAAATGTAATTCTTAAAATTAATAGCATTAAGCATAAAGCTTATTCTCAAATAAATGGATATTAAGTAAATGCTTTTTATGTTTTTTTAAAAAGTAAGTAACATATGTTTTTTATGTCTCTAAAAAAAGATGAATTTAGATTAGATTTCGTTTCTTTTATTTGAATTTTCTGTTGTATATTCGAATTAAAAGTTAATAAAACGTATGTATAATGCTGATTTTCTTTCATTCATTTCAATTAGAATTTTATTTGAATTGTGGTTACTCTTTTAAATAAAATTAAGTGAAAATTTAATTTCTGAAAATTATTCGTTTATCTTATAGAATTTTATAAGTAAAGTTAATTTTAAGACATATAGATTTCTGATAAGTACGCAAATTATAAGAATTAATAGAAATATTCAATAAATTGCAGAAATTGATTTAAAAAATAGTTGCACATGTTATATTTGACGTCAAATGCTGAAGATTACATAAATGATTTTTTAAAAAGTCTATCGATTAACATTCGTTGAATTAGCAAGAAAATTTTTTAACAAGTTAAGAGATGTAGTTGCTTACACTTTTTGAACTATAATATTTTATTTCATTGTGAGAAATCTGTCAAATCTTTACTTTTTCTGAAATCAGGAAAGAAAAAATATATGTTATAAAATGTAATGTTATAAAATGTTATAAAATGTAATTTTATAAATGAAATTTAATTATAATTTCGGAAGTATTTTGTTTATTTAACTTATTAATGAAAATATATTTATGCATATTTTAATTAACTCTCTACAACTCAAGTATAATAAAATGTTTTAATCAAGAAATAACACTAAAAATCTCGAAGTTTACCTACACTCAAATACTTAAGGACGCTCATCAAGGAAGAAGCATGGGGCTAAAATGATGTTTAATACTCATAATGTAACGGATGAGAAATTCACTTGATACCAAAATAAAGACAATTAAGCAAATACAATGTGTGCAATTAGATAAATACCAATGCAACCTAAATAACTCGTCGGACCAACTCCTGCTACAATACATATCGAAACTGTCCGACATCGAGTTTATTAGGTATCTGATGTTGTCCTGAGGCAAATGTACCAACAAATCTTCAATACCCATCTGCAAATCATGTACACAGTGGCAAAGAGTTATTTGACACTTCAATTGGTCCCAGATATGCTCTATTGGGGAGAAACTCGAGTAGCAGTTCAAAAATGGAAGAGTCTAAACATAGTGTAGTATGTCTTGAGATCTAGAGTTGTATGCGGACGAGTATTATCTTAAAGTAAAATTGAACCTAGAAGACAATTCAAGAAAAGTCACACTTGTGTTCGAAGAATGTCATCAACATTGCACAGGGCCCATTAAGGTTCCGCTTACAACAATTTGAGTGGATCAGTTATCATAGACATGATAACTCTCAAAACCATTACTCAAAAACATTATGATAACTCTCAAATCATTATTTCTTATTTGCCATGATTTGAAGAGTTATTCAAAGTTTAATAAATTCAGAATTAATTTTCTTTAACGGAATTTTCTTAGACAAATAAAATGTAATAAATTCAGTGATTTTTCTTACATGAAGGATAAAATAATTCTGAAATTTTTATTAAATAATACTCCTCATACTAGCTTAATGTAAAATAATAAAATGTATTCGTTGTATCATTAATTCATTAAAGTGAAATATGCAAGCTATTGAAGCACAATGATTTAATAAATTTTTGTATAATTGATGTAATATTCATTCTTTCTAAGCTCTTTTTATTTTATTCATTTGTGAATAAAAAATAATAGTTTGAAATATTATTTTTCTTTATTTAATTTATATTTTAAAGTCTTTAAGTATAACCATCAAGTTACAAATACATTTTACGTAATATCTGATCGTTTCGGTGTTTGTAAATCCTGTTAAATGATAAGGGGTGAATATGTGAAAACGTATACATAAAGTGCAATCCTAATGGATGTGCTTTTATCTCTCCGAAAGCTGAGCCATTTTAATTTAGAAGTCAGGACCAAACAGAAGAACTTGACTTGAAATCCCTAAAGGTCCATTTCATAAGGAGGACTTATTTACGAGGTCAAACGCTATTAGCGAATATGTTCTTCAGTTAAACCAGATTTTAAGCTGACTTCAGACACGAAGTCAATGTTATAGTTAACCAAGTCAATGACACCAATTTTTTAAAAGCATGTGATTTAAAAATTTTAATCAATTGCCATTACCTAATATTAATAAAAATAGTTTAACCTTGTGTTTTAATTCGAGATTTTATTTATTTTATTGATAAAAAATGAACTTAATATAAGATATTTAAATATTTTTGTCATGAAAGTTTGATAATATTTTTATTATCTATTAAATTTCAGATATTAAGTATTTATGACTCATTTCTCTTCAATATATTGATACCAAGTGCTCACAAATAATACAAGTAATGTAAGAATTTTAATGCTTTCATGGAAAATGTTTTATGTTATGAAATTTTAAGGAAATGATTAAAAATACTAAAATTTTTTCCTAATTTCTTATAAATATTTAAATTATTTGTAAATCACAAAATATTAATTTTGTCATGAAAAGTTCTTTATTTACTTAAATAAAAATTCTGATTAATTTTTTTTATTAAACAAAAAAAAAGTTATAAAACGTTCTGAATGCAGAAACAGTACATGGGGCTTCATTGATAAGTTTTAATAAATTTGAAACACTTACCATTTAGTTTTATTTAATTACTTCGGTAAGTGGTGAGTAAGCGTAAAAAAATTAAACGTAGAGTATTATTGTATTTATTTCAAGAAAGGTATAAAATTGGAAGTTAAATATGTCATATCTGTTTTGTATTCATCATAATAAAAATATATTACTTTATTTTAAAATTATTTATTTATAAAATGTTGAAATATCTTAATTTCTTAGAAATCATTCCTGTAAATTAACCCTTCTGTTTGAAATTACACGAGGAAAAGGAGCTGGAAATATTAATTTGCTCTTCTCATTTTATGGTTTAGATACAGAATCAGATTGCTGTGTTTCCTTTTTAGGGACAAAGATTTTACAAACATTAATTTTTCCCTTCATACATTTTTCCAGAGGGAAAAATAAAGAATAAGTATTTATTCTGATTTTCATGTTGAGAAATAATTAAATAATTATATTAACAATATTACTCTTTTTATAACAAATTTTTTAAAATAATATTTTTAAAATAATATTTACAATTTTAAAATAATCTTTGAAAATATAATACTGAATATTATTACATAATTGTAATGAAGTTGTGAATATTATTTTCCCTTTATTAATTTTTCTACTGTGAAAAATACCTTTACCGGAAATAAAATTTATGTCTAGAATAAGTATTAATTCTGATTTTCATGTTGAGAAATAATTAAATTAAAAAAAATTAATTATCCTTGGAGACTTAATGAATCTTATCATATAAGTGTTATAAAATTTCTAGAGAATATTTTGATTCTTTCTTTCGTAAGAATAGTTCAGATATAAACATAAAACCATTTATATAATTCTTTTTTTTAACGCAGAATATCAAAGCAAAATAGTTTTGGCTAAAAATATTGGTATAAATATTTTAGCAAAGAATTTTGGAGGCTAAAAACATTGATTTGAAATGATTCGTTTAATAAAAATGGTATCAAAGCCACACCAGAATACAAATACTGAAAACAATACATCAACTATTTTACATAGCATTCATCATGCTTTTCCTTTTGAGAATATTTGAAGAGTTAAACTTTTGTTTAAAATAATTTTATTACATTTGTAAAAATCTATGATCAGAATATAGTGAGAGGAACACTACATGCTATTTACAGTATATCTGATTTCCTTCAGGCAAAAAAATATACATTAATTGAGAAAACATAATGATTTATTGAATTTCTATGAATGAGGGAAACATTATTATCTATTTAGTTTTTATAAGTTAATACTTTTGGCATTCTTTATTTGCTGTATAGAAATGTAAATTAATCAATATGTCTGTAATAACCAGAAAAACATAGTTTTCTTATTAAATGGTAATTTTGAATAGTAATGTATGGAGGCTAGATCTTAAAAATTACTCAAATTGTGAAAAGCGAAAAAATGTTTTTGCCCAAAATTTTAATTATTATTCTTTTTAATAAATTTCAATTCTTGAATTTAATGAAAATGCATTTGCTTTGTTAAACATATTGTTAAATTGTTTCTAAATGTAGCGGAAAAAAACGAGAATGGAGTTTTTATTTTTTATCAAGAAATTGTTTTAAAATATCTCCATTTTTCCTCTTTCTCTTTTTTTAACTTATTATTATTTTATAAGTTATTTAAAATCTTAATGAAAATTTAAGAGTAAAGAATTTTAAATTATCTTGCATACGACATAGAAATTTATTTTAATAAAAAAAACTGAAGTGTTTTAAAATAACATTTCTTTATGATTACTAAAACATCAAAAGATATTTTATTAGACCATTTATACTCAAATGAGGCAAGAATTAGGATGTATATATTTATTTTTCTGTAACTTCTGTAACCAAAATTAATTTTAGTAAGTAAATCTTTTTAAACCATTACACACATAAAAACAATTGACTTACCTACCTTAAGGTTTTTAATTTTGTAAATAAAAAAATATTTTTACAAGTATATTTCAAAAAAAAATTTATTATCTAAAATATAATCTTATATGTGTGTGTTAAAATAATAAAAATAACGAAAATTTGAATAAGTAACATTTAAAATAGATCTCAAATTAATGATTAAAAATGTAAGTTTCCAAAAATGGAATCTATAGTTAAAATATACTATGTATGCTTAGACAAATTATTAATAATAAGTTTTTGAAATTTTCTTATACTTTGTACTAAGTATAAATTTTCCAAATATTCTTAAAATCGTTTTCATCAAACAAAGAGTTTGGTTTCATGAAAAGAACAAAATTGTACTTCAAAATAGACTGCATATTGTAGCTAAAAGATAAAACTTTGTACAAGAAAGAAAGATGTACAATTAGTATAATTTAACATGTTTCTGTCAGTTTTATGTTTTATTAGAGAAAAGAATTTTTTGCAAATGAAAAGAAGTTAATTAACTGTATGTATAAATGTAATATAATGTGCTTGCTTTTCTATATGCATAAACTTTATTCGGAATTTTCTTTGCTTCCAATCTTTGGCTTTATGAAAGCATTAGTATTAATCAATAAAATTTGTGGAAGGCATATGAAATACTGTAGTTCATCTTTAGTTTAATTTTATAGGTTTCTCATAATCTTTAAAAGCATAAAAATCTCGTGAATACGTATAACATAGCTCCTAATTCTTTTACGTTTTACCTTAGACTTTTCAAGGTACCAAAATTAGATTTCCTAAAATAACCATTCTTAGATTAAAATGAAAAATATATAAATGTATAAACCTTGGATAAAATTAAATATCTTACTATTTACTTTATCTTACTTTTCGATAAGATTAAACATGGTTTCATTCTTAATCCTACAGCTTTAATTTTATAAGTAAAATGTATGTGGTGAATGATGAATTGAGATGTGTGCTTCCTAGAAAATTGTAGTTGTTAACAAAGTATAGAAAAGATTTCCCTTGATCAGAATTTTCTTTTTCACTTTTGTATAAAATATTAGGTTGGGGAAAAAGAAGTCTATTATTTTTACGTGAACTTTATGTAACTTATGTTGGATTCACTTTGTAAAAAGGTTTAAAACAGCTTTTCATGTAGATTTTTAGGTCTTGCGAGTAACGACTGCTGACATGCGGTTATATTCGATCATTTTTGATATTTTATAGACATTTTCGACGATACTGTATCCACATGCGAGGTGCATCTCTAACATCAAAAATACCCGAACGGAATCGACGAAACAAAAATTGTACGTAACTTGTTGTTACAGTCTTATGTAGGACGATAAACACCTTTCACAATTTTAGCCACCCGGCTATCTTTTTCACCGTTACAAGAGAAAAACGAAAATGTATCGAATTTTCCATTTGTTGTCTTCCATTTTTAAAACCTTGTACTCGTAACTGAATCAATCAAACAAAAAACTGCAAGAAGATGTTTTAGTGTCAAATGTCACCTTTCCAACGAGCATAAATCTGAAATTGTTTGATAGATACCTCACGAGATATCGATCACTACAGACGTCTACCGAAAAAATAATGGATTACTTTTCCCCAACCTAATAAAATATGAAATTTAACTCGTCTAGTGACACATTTATAATAAAAGTAATTTAGAAAATTATTGATTTATTTTCAAATAGATATGCTTTCTTTCTCTGAATAAAGAATAAATATACTGGATAAAAGAAAAATTTCTCTGAATAAAGAATTATTTAAAAATTGAAGAAAATAAAAAAACTTACTTGAAATTTGCATTTTTATGTTCTTTTAAAAATTAAAAGAAAATTTTAACTGCACCTTTGTATTTCTTTGTGAATCTAGTATGTTTTGTTACATATCTAATAAGAAAATTTAATATGTCATATTAGAATAAAATGGATAATATTTCAACTAATAGATATCATTGGAAAGTCATATTTCTTGATAGTAATTAGATTGCAGTGCTTTAAAAGAAGAATTGTAAATAACATTTATATCTACTCATATCACTTTCTGAAACAGAAGAGATACTAGTCTACAAGTGATTATCTGTATTGGTAACATGACAACAAATAGTATTCCCATCAGCTAAAATTTTATCGAGATTTTGTTGGCGCCAAGGATTTGCAATTTTTTCTTTTCGCCAAGCGCACCAACAACCCTAGTTGTCCAAGGAGTAAAAAATTTAGTTTATGCTTGTGGTTATCTTTCATTATTATATATTGCTTTAGAGCGAGCTCAACTGTTTAAAGTAAGGCATAAAATATTCAATAGAATAAACAAATAACATAAATACATCAGATATAAACGATCAAAAAACAATTTAACGTAAAATCATAAGCATATTAAACATTAACATGGAAATTAAACATAAGTTTGAAATTTTAAAAAAATAATTTTTAGTTAACCATGCATTATATTTGCTGCTTAAGAAGAAATGAACAAAAATCATTTATATTTTTTCTGAAATATATACTTTTTCTTGGAAATTTTAGCATATACTTATAAGAGATTAGATTGATTTAAACATTATATACATTTTGCAGTTAAAAATGAATGTCAAATTATCTTTTAAATTGTGTTGGTAAAATAATCTTCAATTAAATACAAATATATTAGTTTTTAATTCTTTACATCTTGATTCAGAACATGTTGCTGTATTAATTCTGAAATAGATAACACTTCACCATAATGCCATAGTTTACAGAATTATTAATGCGAACTTCAGATCAGATTTTAAAGCTAATGAAATCAGTTAGGAAAAAATGGAGAAATGAAAATGCAATTCACCATTAGGAAGTTTGGCCATCTAACAATTACATGATCTTTCCTTGAATAAATCTTTACGTTTCCTCGAGAAAATCCTAATTTACGTTTTCAAACAACATACATTAAAGTTTAAAAATAATGCATCTGGACATGAGAATATGCAAACAAACTTCTAAAATATTAATTTACCTTTATATCTAAAAGCTATAAACTTAATTGACATTTGATAAAAATTTATTAAATATAAAATTTTATAGTACTATAAAATAAAATTTGTGCTTGCTACTTTTTGTTGTATCATTTAATGATTTTAATTTTCAATTGAGAGACATAGGACGAAACACATTTTTTAAACATCCAGAATAACTTTACAAGGAGCAACAAAATTTGGAAAGAATTGAAGATTTATTTCCTCGAAGAATCAATATCGGGAGAAGGAAATGTACCGAATGTAAGTATTAATCGATCGAATTTTATTATTGAACATTTAAAATAAATTGTTCCAACGAACATGCTTAAAGTTTTTTATATACTAAAATGTGCGATAATGGTTTCTCTGTGGCTTGACAGGTAATTTTATAAGTAGAAAGAAAATATCTCCTCAGAACGAATATAAATTGGTTAAAAATCTGTGTTATAAATCATTTTTATTATTTGTCAATATCAAGTATTTTTCTTATGGGGTGTACAATTTTTAGAGACTAGGTGCTTTAAAATTCACCTGCTTTGGGTAATATTTAGGCATAGATAATATACAGACGTTTTTAGCTTTCTTAAAATTTAACAAATTATATATCAATTATAATTTCAGCTAAATTTTTATTAAAATCACATTAATATAAACACAGTTTTTTTTAAGATTTTTCTTAACTAGGAATATTTTCAATACGAAAAGAAAGTGTAAAATAAAACAAAAATATTTTTTCAGCATTTCGTGTAATGTTATATTTTGTTTCTCTTGTATTATGAATTTAAAAGCAGAAAAATACGCATACATCTGTTTATAGATTTTAAAACATTTATAAATCCTAAATTTGAAAATTTAATTACTTATAATACTTATTTATAAGTTGAATTACCTTTCCTTTTGTAGGCATTTAATTCCTCATATTTATGTTCAATGAAAAGAAAATTCAATATGTAGCTGTAAATGAGAATGCTATTAATTATTTTATTACAAAAATTTCGAAAAACTGATTACAGATTCAATTTTTTGCAAATTTTGATTAAAAAATGATAAATATTTTATTATTGATCAAATAACTGTATTTCCAAAAGCAAAAATAAAATCTTTCTGGATAAAAACGTTGCAGATAAATGAAACAATTAACTCTTTGTTGAAAAAGTCATGGCAATCAAACAGAATATAAATATTTTCGGAATTTGTTGTTGCAAAGACTAATGCAAGTCTCAATATTATGTAAAGTAATTATGTCCTAGGTGCTGATATATATATATATATATATATATATATATATATATATATATATAATGGAGAATAATATGAAATAGTTACTCTATATTTAATAATGTATTAGGCTTGCATTTACTTAACACACAATCTTAAGCCATTATAAAGATTATTTTTATTATTAACCAAGGATTTTTGAATGTTAATCGCAACATTTAACCTGCCAAATACTATGCATTTAATTTTGATATCTGTTATATTTTATAATTTATACTTTGTTCCTTCTCAAGTTAAATATTGTCAAAAAACAATTTTAATATACTGTTGTCATCATTATTGATATCACTAAGGTCGTAGTAATGTGAATTTTACACTAATACAGAATTTTTTGGTGATTTTTACTGGTTTTGCAAATAATATTCCATGCAAATTAATCTATCAACTATTGCATAAATTTAATTAACCATCACTGAGATGGTCATTAACAAATTAAGCAATACGAAACCCCCTTCCGATATTAATGTCTGTCATTTTTCATTTATTACTGGTTGGAGTTTAATTTGAATATATAAAAGATCTATTATTATCCATATAAACAACTCCAGAAATTATATATTAATTTTTAATAAAGAGACCATTTATGATTGTTTTAAAATAATTATCATATAAAATAAGCATCAGAAAATGAAATCTTCTGATACTTACACGAGAAACACTTTTATCATTCACATTATTTTTCTTACTATAATGGGTATAAATATATTTAATATATTTTACTAATATTGTGGAATAAAAAATATTGACTGCCAATAATGTAGGTCAATATAGACAGTCAATTTTTCATGAAATCTGAGATTAATCCCAGTAGACTTATAAATTAATGCAAACGTTTATTGAAGATGGACTTTGAATTCAACGGTTATCGAATATATAATTCTTGTTCTTTGAAACAAAAAGCTAATATGTTTAAATTAGATGCATTATTCAGCAAATTAATTGTTTAATTACTCCTTTAAATGGTTGCACACGTGCAATTAAAGCAGTCTTCCTTTTTTTAATTTCCTCACTATGATCATTCAAGGTATACGTTTTTTGAATAACATACATCTAAAAGCAAATTTTCAATTACAATGTTGTTTTTACTCGTGTCATTTTCTTTGATGTCATTAGTTATTCTTATATATTTTTTTCTACTTTCATATTTTAAATTCTAACGCAACCATTTAAAATTAATATAAATGAATGTTTCTCATGCTGGATATCAAATTTCGAACTCGAAATTCTTTAATATCAAAAATTCACATTAAAGTGTACAGAGGAGAAGAGAACTGATGTTGCTTTTCGAAGAGATCAATATTTTCTAGAATATAAGGAGAAAATATGCTAAATATTCTTAGGCTTTCTATTATGTAGACTTTTATAACAATAGGCTTTTATAATGTTCATTTATGCTTATTAAATTATTGAAGAACATAATTTAGGATTAATAATTTGCATTAATGCCTTCAAAAATTAAAATGATTTTATAATTGGTTTTTCTTATGTATTGTGTTACTAATTAAGGAAATAAAAATTTTACAACATTATGAAAGAATAATAATATACACAAAACTTAATTATTGAAAACATTTAATTTTCTTTCCAAGAATAAGAGAAATTAGTTGAATGAACATACTTTAAAAAGGAAATTTAAGTTATTGGTTGGTTAAAAATTCGATTATTCAGTATACCTTTAGGAAATAATACGCTATTGTTTGTTCCTTTACGTGGGATATACATTATTTTGGATGCTTGAACCTATTAATTGTTAAAGAGATGCAATGCAATAAATGTTAGTTTTGTGATGAAAGAATTTAACTTTTTTAATTTACAAATATTTGCTTTAATTATATTTCTGAGTTTGATTCACTGATAGTTGTTAACGATTGTAAATCACGAAGGATTATTTTTGGGTTCAAACGCCGTATTGTTTATATACCAACTCCTTTTTCTATTTTCGACTATATACAGTTTAACTCTATTTTCAGACTGAAGTCAAACTGTATAACATTGTATGTGTGGGCCGCAGTGTCTTGATTGTTAAGGTAATGTTCTCGCCATCGAATGTTAATAAGTTCGAATCTTAACTCAACTGAAAATCCATCGTGTTGGCAAATGCGGTTGGGGCATGTTAAATATGTCGTGATCTTAGATTGTGTTGGGTTTCAAATACCCTACCTTCTGATAACGAGAACGAATGCAACAACCAATCAAACCACTTGGTCTAGAAAATTAAAACCAGTAAAGCGCAATCCTTGTATTAAACCAAGATTAGGTCTGAAATTATGTCTCTATTTTTTCACTAAATGTAATCAATAAAGTAAAGAAATAGAGAAGTATATGTAAGTAAAAGTTATTTTAACTATCGACTTAACAGAAACCACTTAAAACATTACATAACAAAAAATATGTCTATGATTTTAACTTGCAGTTTCAAAATGTTGCTATTTCACAACATTCTTGAGCTTCTTGTTAAAAGGAAAATTTTAAAGCTTTTTTGTGTTTGTATTATATTAGAACATTTTCTGGAAAATTCAAATTTCAATTTTATTTTTATGTTAAATTTTTTCACTCTAAAGTTCCTAAAAATTTGAAAGGTCAAATAAAATGTTTAAGATATAAAAATATCTTAAAAATGCTTAGATTCTCATTACATAAAATTACTTAAAGCAAGAAAAATATAGGTTTTCTTAATATTTTCTTTTAAAAATTTGTTTGAAATTGAAGTAGATTTAAAGAAATATATATATATATATATATAATATATATATATATATATATATATATATATTTATATAAGAGATCATTCTTTATTTTCAAGAAATGTATAGAAATAAATTTATAATTCATTATAATATATATAACTCTTTTGAAATAAAATTTTATCGCAATTTCAGAAAGCTTTAAAAAATGCTTTCCAACATCATCGGATTATCTTTAAAAAAACTCAACTTATTTTAAAATTGTTTTTTATATCTTGGAAGACGAATCAAGTCATTAATCATAGAATATGAACATAATTTTGACGTTATTCCCTTAACATCCTTAATAGAAAAATGAAAAATAAATGAGATGTTTGAAGTACTCTGTCATGATAACTTGTTATTTTGAGATAAATGATTTGCTATTTTGAAATAGTATATCTTTCATTTCAAAGTATTGCTCTATTTTTATAAGTTAATTTATTTCATACTTAAATAAAAGAAATAATAAAGCTTTCTATTTTGATTTATATTTCACAAGGTTCAAATTAAGTTAAAGCAAATGGGAAAAAATTAATTTTAAGTACAACGAATTCTCTAATTATTTCATTTAGATATATTTTCCATTTTTTACAACTTACACCAATTAGTTTTGAATAATTTTATGCCATTTGAAAAACTGTCAATTTATAAAATTTTATAATTTTCGTATATTTAACATTTATAAAATTAAAAATTGAAATCTAATATTGAATCCTAAAATATAATTATGTGAAAATTTTTAAATATTTCATTCAAATTGAAAATTTTGTATGTAATTGTTTTAAACCCTTAATTGAACTACATAAATTTTATATATTTTAAGAGTTGATATAAGAATATTTTGAATAAAAATGAAATAATTAAATGAGTATTAATTTAAAAAGTAATTAAAACTTAAATTCAATGTTAATATTTTTCTGTCAATTAATATCTTGTTAATTTTACTAAATCGTTATAAATATGTTTAGCTACACATTCAGATAAAATATTTTGTTAGTTAATATGATTTACATTTTTCATGACATATTCGCTATTTACTTTTATAAAATAATTTAATAATTAACAGCATAAAAGCTCTGATTTGAAATCATCGTTAGAAAATTTTTAAAAAATGTTCTTTTTTTTTATAAATGATTTTACCTATGTAATGAATAGAATTGTATACTCTTGATGGTACTAACTCATGCGATTCATTCATTATAAGAAATAAAAGTTTTTAGTAAATTATCATAAAGGCTGTAATTGCATTTAAATATCAAATTTTTAAATTCTTAAGCAAATAATTAGAGATATAAATGCTGATTCTAAAATATATTAAATTAATTTTCATAGAAGAGTGCATTACACAAGAATTTCCATAAATATATGCACATATATGGAAATTTTATTTATTGAAATATAGTGATGTAATGCATTTATAATAGTCTGTGTATCTACAAAACTGATATATGTATATATTTCATTTTATTTTCGTCTTTCACAGATAACTAAAGATGAAACGCACTAAAAGTTCTATGAAATTATTAAAAAAATCAAAAAAAGAATGGTAGAAAATGAACAAATTACGAAGCAATTACTTTTCCTTAAAATGTAGTTGAACGCAGATACGTTTGTGCATCTAAATGCCACCAATATATGGAGTGGGCATAATATCTAAAGGTTCATGCATAAATTATTATAAATAAGTGTTTATGACAGATGTTAAGCAAAAAAAAAAAAAAAATAATAAATAAAAATAAAAAAAATAAAACGTCACAAGTTATTTATATTATTTATATGATCAACAATCGTCCAATAAATAACAATTACTTTATTTCTTCTAGACTAATTAAGACATTTAGTCTTAATCAAATAAAATAATTTTAAATATACGTGTGTAGTGCTTATTATAATATACTTCTCAGATTTCATAGATGTCTTGTTTTATAGCCCCTATGACTTAGGTCTGTGTTTGTTACTGGAAATGACAGGTACAAAGATATTTTTAAAAATTCAAAAATTATAAATCCAGTAGATTCAATGTCCATAAAGCCCACTAAACAAAAATAACTACTTATAGTATGAAAATTAAAATGTCTAAAATATTTCAGGAATAATCAAAATGTTTTTTTATGCTTGGGTGATTTGGTTGTAATAATTCATATGTAAACTATTGTGAAGGAATATTTTTCAGAAAGATTACTGAAATTAATGGGTTATTTTTCTCCAATACAAAATGAATATAAGTCCAGAGTGAAACATATCCATCTGCTATTATAATTTTTAACTATTTATTAAAAAATAATAATTTATAAGAGAGATTAAGTCTTAAAAAATTGTTTCGTAAAGATGAGATATTTCATAAGCTTATATTTTCAAAACATAGATTTATATTCTATTCATTTATTGCCTCATGAAAATTCATAATATGTTCACAAGACATAAACCACTGTGCATCTTCCATAGTTTGGAAAAGGTGATTTACATTCTTTATTCCTGGGTGCAATAACAACGATATACTTGAAAACATTTATGGAGCAAAATAGGATGAATTGAGGACACTACCATTCTCTTAAAAATCTTTTAAATAATATTAATAATAATAAATGTTATATACTTTATAAATAACGATTCACAACACATAATAAGGTTGTGTCATGGTCTTGCTAAATAAAGTTATTTTTTTTAAATAGTCTTTTAGACAGTTCGTTTCTAAGAACATTTAAAAAAGTGAGTGAGGCTTTCATTTCTTTCTCTGAAATAAGGATTTATAATTCAACGATAAAAGATGAAAAGTACGTTAAAAATTATTTGACTATTATTTGATTAGAAAGTCGAAGACTTTAAACAAAGGAATCCTGTGTTTTATGAGGCATTTAAGTATTTTATTGAATTACCTGATATGTAAAAATTGCTAATTTCAACATCGATTACTTTAGAAAAACTATTTTATAAATGACACAATATAATAGACACAGAGATTATTAGTAAACTATTCACTTTTGTCTTAATTTGTTAATACATTTGCTTATGTGTATGTACACACACACACACACACACACACACACACACACACACACACACACACACACACACACACACACACACACATTAGTGTCTACTCAGTAGACACTA
>JAPDSC010004371.1:50618-64618 GCA_026290005.1 Latrodectus geometricus | reverse complement strand
TAAATGTTGTGGTTTTCTCGCAATATTTAATTGCTGATTAACACTGACTAACTTTAAGCAGGTGCAGTAACTGTTTAATCCATCTAAAGCAAACTTAATATATTTATTATTCACTGCAATGTCTTCTAATAGGACTTTTTATAATAAGTCGTATTCACTGTGTTCACAAGAAATCCGGAAAACTCCCAAGTATTCACCTCGACAACAATGTATGCAAATGGCAGAAACGGAACATCCATTTCAAACTGTTCATTAGCTGCTGAATCCAATATACGACCTTTACTCTGAATGAGGCAGTACTGAATTTACACCACATAAATCTACATCTAGTAACAGTCAAATTTTTATAAAAGGAAAAGAAAAAGAAATCATCTCATGGCATAAAGTTTTCTCTCGAAACTATTTCATGAAATACAGTAAAAAAATCTGCAGTCAAAAGTTACCGCATGAAGTATTTATTTAATAGAAAATTGAGAAAAAAGAGAAATTATCTCAGCGATCATAAATCATTTTTGTTTAACTTTAAGACATGAACTTGAGTTCTGTTTCCTTTAACAGCGGATAACGAAATTGTATCACGTTTACTAATCAATTTTCATATGCCTAGCAAAAATTCTTCAGATGTTAAAAATAAGCAGTATTTCCTTAATCCTACGTGACTAACTTTAATCAAAAAAATTCATGGTTCAATACATATATGATTAGTTATTAAATTGAGATTTTAACTTCTTTGACTTTTATATACAATTCAGCCTTGAAATGCCACTTAATTTATTTTAATGTGTATCACTATAAAAATCTTACTGTTACCACAAATGTGATTATATATATATATATATATATATATATATATATATATATATATATATATATATATATATATATATATATATATATATATAAAGCCTAGTTAGAGTTGAAAATACATTCAGCACAAAAGCAACTTAAATGTAGTTACCTCAAAATCATTTAATATTCTGAACAATTATAAATATAATAAAGCAATTAGATAAGAAAATATTTTTAAATTTCCTATTATGTAACCAGTATAGAAATACAAATTTAAAAACTAAATTTTAAAATCTGATTCACACATTTAAATAATTATATATATCAAAAGGATAAATCGAAGCAACTCGCAATAAATCAATTTAAAGGAAGTACCAACATGGGCAGCTTCATCTGGGGGGGGGGGGATTGACCATAAACGAAGTATGGCTTTTCTGCAATGACTGAACATTTATATCTAAATAAAGCCATTAATTTCGTGATTTAGACAATAGTATTACAATGGATTTAGACTTTAACAAATTACAATGGATTTTTTCCTTTTGATCTGTATAAATATTTGTTGCTGTTACTAATGACAATTGGCAACGTCAAGCCTACGTTAGAGACTACGCGAATTAAGTCAGAGAGAGAGAGTCTTTCGTTTTAGAATAGAGCACCCTCATACGATGTAGAAGTATGACTTTTGGCTCATAGATGGCAGCACCATCTGAATCTTCCAATTTAGAGATTCAAACTATACAAAATACAAAGGCTGGCTCCAACCACCCCCAGAGGTATTAATTTGGAATGGGAACATGAAGGGCATTGCAACCCGACGGATTTTAAATGCCCCAGTCACCCTCAGTGAACACGATGGATCTTCGGTTAAGCCGGGATTCAAACTCACCACCTTTTGGTAACGAGAACGACGCCGTAACCAACCAGGCCACCGAGGCCATTATAAATATTTAAATACGTTTGACTCAAATTTTAAAATTCATTTTGTAAATTTCCCTTTGTATACCAAAGTATACCTTTACCATAGTATACCTTTGTATACCCTTTGTATTTTTTTGCTATATTTTCTAACCTAATTGCTTTATTATGCTTGTTTATATTACTTGCAGTAGTGCAACAAGTATCTATATCTACAAATACAAACTTGAAGCAATTTAATGTCCATTTGAAATCATTCACATCATGTAAAAGTAATGTTTTAAAGTGCAAAACACTAGAAATTTAATAATTTTTACTTCTCGGGAGGTATCTAAAAAGCACAAAGTAATTATAAGGCATTCCAAAGTTCCTTTTGTGTGTCGTAATGGAGTGGGGAAAACATGGGAATATCCAAACTTCCTCCCCGACAAATATCCATGTGGAATGTAATATTTATACCCACTTGTTCAATAGTAGCTTGGGATTAACATAGAATCATCAAATTTATAGAACCCGATCATGTCTCTGGACTAAAGTGGAACAAAAAAGGTTCAATTCATCATCATTAAAACTTTATTTGCTATCTTTTGTTATTTGCTATCTTCTTGATATGTACAAATACTAATTTATTGTCAAAAATTCTAATGTATCATTTTAACATTAAAGAATAAAATTTGTATTACTTGCATCGATAATTTTAGAATTCTTGTATTACTTGCACTCAGCTTCCTATGTATAACTTCTCAGTTTTAAAATGAATTTAAACATCAATTGATGAACTAAAATCAATTTGAAAAATATTCCATACTTTTGTTTTCAAGTTTAAATACATTAAAATAATCAGATAATTTTTCACAAGAGTTTTCAGGATTTTTACGTAAAAAAAAAAAAAAAAAAAAAAAAAAAAAACTTTTGGTGGAGAATTTTACTGGTCATTCAAGAATGGCGGAAGCTACTTATACAGAAAATGAGATAACTTTAATGTAAATAAGTATGTTCATTTACATTCGTATTTTTCAGCAAATAGTTCATTATTTTTATTATCTAGTACAAAAATAAAGACTATTTAAATATTTACCAAAGACCATTGGGCCTAAAGCTAAGCAACCCTGAATTTTGCTGTGGATAATCTCATAGTTCAAATCCATTTTAAAAGTTTTTATTTGGTACCCAAACATGTAAGGAATGCTTAGGGCAATTTTTTTTTTTTTTTTTTTTTTTTTTTTCCCCTGATTATCTTGGACGTTCAAGTTTTCAAACTTTCTTAGTAATAAAATTTAAAACTGTAAATTCGGAGGACAGAAAATCTTTTTTTGGTTGTTCTAAAATACTATAGGATCACAAAACGAGACTTTCTCTTTCAAGTTTGTAATCTTATCACAAGGTTCAATGAACTGTTCTTACAGACTTTGTCTTCTGAGAGTTTTAGAATTTTCGGATTTTACTTTTTCTGAAATGATTACTTTCATTTCACTTCTTTTGCTGTAACATTTTTTTTAAACATTCCAAATCTTAAATCTTTATTAAAAACCAATTTTTAGAACCTCAGATATTAATCATTAAGATTCTGGAATATTTAAATATTAATTCGAAATTTGAGAATAAGTGATTTGCAGATTTTTTACAGACAAAAATTTATGTTTCCCTTGAAGGAATGCTGTCTTTTCAATTTTAAACATCTTTTAAATACATAAAGAAAATTCATGTTTTTAAGCTTCAATACAGATTATAATTTCCTTCTCACAGTTCCCGAAAAAAGTAACATAAAAATTTCTTTGATATAAATTCTTATCACAACGATGATTTTTCTTATATAAAAAGAATCAAAATCTTTGTAAAATAAATAATAAATACATATTTGCAGATTTTATTTCAGTTATTAATAATTCAGAATTTATTTCAGTAATTAATATTTTTAAAAATAAGAAATTCAATCGTTTTCATTATATTTATATTCCTCACTTTAAAACTGAATATTTTCTAATAATTTCAAAATTATTTACAAATCAAATTTAATCCTAGTTTCTTAATGTTTCTACAGCTAAATATCTGTGAGCCCGGTAACCTGAAAACATGCCGTAATCCCCAAATACCAAACGACCATACGTGTCAAGCAATAAGCATTTCAGTTTAATTAGTTCTACATTTTACTCGCTGATTAATTAGAGCATTAATCTCAAATTCTACAAGTACTCACGCTTTATTAACACAAATGATCATATGCATGCGAAATGCTTATTAGGATATAAAATCGAACCTTCATTTCATTAAATAAATTACTATGAGTAGAACGTGACTTTCAGTAATTACAAATTATTATTATTGTATTGAATTGAAATAATCTTTTCCATTAATACGATGTATGTATATATATACATGCCAGTTAATACATATATTTCAAAGATGTCAAATTTTGCACGAACATTATTACTTATTTTGAAGATTATTTTTACTATACAAATATACTAAACTTTTATTATCCTTAAATATTATTACAAATCCGCACACATTTTAATCTTTAACAAATATTTTGTAACATTAAATATTGCTATTTAGTTATAAACTTGACTTATTCATTATAAACTTGTCTTTAACGTAGGTAATACAATGTCATGATAAATACACAATGTCAAAAATAGTAAATACAATGTCAACAAACACTGCAAAATTGCATCCATTTAAATATTAACTGAATATTATATTTCTGATGCCATTGCAGTTCGTTCCAGTAATCTGAATAATTTTTCAATCATAAAATGTTGGTCTTGCTGATATGTTGCTTGTACGATGATGCTAATGTATCATGCATGCATACAGAAGTATTTTCATAATAAAAATGAATGATTAAACAATACATTGTGATTCTCGTTATAAAAAAATACTTTTAATCATATTTAAAATATGATTAAAAGTATTTTTATTCCTATTTTAAATAACTGACAGCTACTTCAAAACTGACATTTTTTCGCTAAAAAATCATAATTTTTCTGCTTTTAATCCTGTTTAAATAATTGACAGCTATCCCAAAATTGACATTTTTTTACTAAAAAAACATAATAATTTCTTTGTGTTCTTAATCATTTTTGAAAACCTGACAGTTACTCCAAAACTTATATTTTTTCACTTATTTTTTAGTGAAAAAATGTCAGTTTTTTCACTAAATAATAATTTTTCTTTTTTTAATCTTAGTTTAAATACCTGACAGTTACTCCAAAACTTACATTTTTTTCGCTAAAATATCAATAATTTTTGTGTCATAAATACTTTCTTCCCAAAGAAAGCTATGAATCTTTTTGGAAGGACGCCTGATCTTCCATGTTTAACCATCACACCTCCATTATTAAATTTTAATTAATCTCCAAGTTGTCAAACGCCATAATACGAGACATTATTATTTTTAGGAGCTTTACTTCCTCTCATGGTATGTATAATCTTTTTGTTTACATTAATCAAAATATAATTTAGGGGAAAATGCAAAAAGTGAGTAAGAATCGCATGCTTCTTTTCATTGTCTTTGCTTTTATAGAAACTTCTAGTGCTACTCTCAAACCAAAACAGAATCCACGAATGGTAAGGAATGGGTCTGCAACTCATTTTTTAACAAATCAGGCGAATCTAGCATGTCTGTGCGGGAAGAATATCATTTACTGGAAATAGCAAATGACGGCGGCCTTAAAACTACATTCTAGGCAACAATTTTGCCGTTATTCTGGATACGGTAGAATACCCTGAGATTGACGCCACAGCACATAAATCCCTATTCTTATTTCTGACAACTTATCTGTGTAAAACGGTGTTTTCTACAGAGACAGCAACCCAAACAAAGCTACGGAATAAATTGAGTACATGCAATACACTTCGGGTGTCATTGTGTCCGATTACACCCAGATGGAACCATCTCATTGCAAAGAAACAAGTTCAGGGTTTTCAATGATTTAATGTTCTAATAAGTTAAATATTAAATCACTTTATATTTTTATTTTTGGCGCAACTGTATTTTGTTTTGATATCATGTTTAAATACAATTAAATTAAAATTAATAAATCAAAATAATCTAAATTATAAGCAATCAATGTCTCCCCCCCCCAGCGGGTAGCGGTAATATTATCATGAAACGTTGACCGGTCCACGGTGATAAAAGGTTTGGAGAACACTGTCTTAGAAGACTGCATAAATAGAAATGCTTCCTTGATCTTCCTCATCAAACTACATTAGAGTTCATAAATTTCTGCGGTTATAAAGAAACTGCACGAATGAGATTTAATATAGTTTAATTTGCAGATGTCAGCAAGTTAAACAAAAGGTTTTCCTTGCGTTTGTGCTTTTTGAAGATCAATCTGGTATTTGCTATTTTAAACACCATATGGGAAATGAATGTACAGTTTTTCTAGCAGAACATTTTTGTATTTATCTTGCCATCAAATTTGTCATGATTAAAAGGACAGCATCCTCTAGATATTTTATTTTTTCTGATTTCCTTTCTTTTCTTCACTTTTAACCCTTCTTTGCATAATGGTGGAAATTTCCATCATAACCTATTATGCCCAAAAATTATATAAAAGAACAAGTTCACTTTAAGTTGATCGTGTTTGGATACCTTTTTAATGTCCATTGCTTAAAAAGAAACATAGCTGTCAAAAATAAACAAGTGTCATTATCAGTGAAACGAGCTTAAAGTTGTCTCATTCCGCTGTTTGTTGTAGCTGCAATAAACGTATGATTTCGTTTATAATTTTGTTTTATTATATTTGAGTTTCTATTGCTAAAAAATTGAAAATGAGTGGAAGAAAGGTTTGTAACACGTGTTATTTTCCTCTTTTATTTCTATTTAGTACTAAGCTAATGATCTAACTTTGGATGATGATGGAAATTTTTAGCATATTGTTTTTTGCTAAATTTATACTATAAATATATACTAAGATTTTTTAACCATTTTTCCTTTAATTTTGAACATGAATTATATCAACTTGATTTATTTCACCAATAAAAAAAAATCATCCAAAGAAGGGTTAATGATATTATCATCTCACATCTAGAAATCAGAAATCAAAATTCTATTATCTGTCAATTTACTTAGAAATAAGAGCTATATTGTTCATGTGTGTGCTTGTCATGGATTCAATGAAATGAAAGAGTCGATTTTTTAGTTAAAGGTTCCTTAAATTTACACATACATACCAATATTCGCATTCTTAGGTCTATTGGAAGTTCTTTCATTATCAGATCAAATGATGTGAATCTTTCATTATCAGACAAAATAGTAGTGCATATGATTCTCTTATGCCCCACTTTTGATGACACTAGATTATGTTTGCGGATCAACTTGAAAACTTCGGCGTGTCATAATTGAAGAGGGAACACCTAATATTTTCAAGTCGTTCTACTTATTCTGTTTTCGTAAAGTCCAGACAGCAATTCTCAACTTTTGTTCATTTTATTTATGCATGCAACATTTAATGTCTCATTTATCTCATTCCTGTAACCCCTCTTTTGTACATTAGTGGATGCACAGAAAAATTTGCATATGGGCAAATAAATTCTTAACGAAAGAAAAAAATATTGTAATATTTAAAATTACTATCAGGTAAAAATTTAACATAGAGGAAACACTTTCTCGGTTAAGAATATTCGTCAATAATTCCGCGCGTACATTGTTAATTTCGCAATACAATTGTTATTTTTCCAGAACAGTTTCGAATTGCCAGTACACAAATATATTTCTATTACAACCAAATTATTATTAGCAGCAATAGAAACGTAATTATTAAAGTTTTAATCAACAGGAATTTTTAAATGAGCTTAAATTAAATTATGTATATATCTTGCGTGTTTATATGTATTATATGCAACATTTTAATTGTAAGTGAAATTAATTGTTAACAAAAGTTATAAAACTAGGCTCATGCGGTCATGTTCTAATTAGCCCGTTCTATAAGGCGTAATCTTTTACTTATAATCATCACCTTTTACTTCTTTGAAAGACATTAAATATTTTCCTAAAGACATGGCTTGTTAAAATAATTTTGAAACATAAATCTGTTGTAAAAGAAGTGGCTGGTTTCATTTTTGCATAGGTTGGTAAACTTTGTGGATATGTCAAAGTTAAATAAAAGTTGAATAATCTAGAGTTAATCAGAAATAAAATCACTGAAGCTCTCAAAAGTCAAATGTAAGTCTTATTTTCTAAATCTAATTTGTGATATTAACTTTAAAACTAATATTAAAATGTATCTAAAAATAAATAAATTACCAAAAACAATTAAATAATTAAAAATATTTAAATTAATTGAATCTCAGCTGGTCTTTATTATTTTCCATTTTCCAACAAGGTCATGCTGACTTAATATTGCCTTTTGGAAAATAATTCTAAATGGTATGCAATGAAAGCCAATACAAATTAGAGTTTTCCAAACCTTTTGCTATAATTTAATTTTAAATTTATATTACAGAAGATTTAAAATCAGAAGAAAGGCCACTCCATAACGACATATTATATTTTCATACCAAACCATGTAGACACTTTATAAAAGTTAAGACTGTTATATTTCTGTTCTACGAAGAATATATAATTGTTAGGAGTAAACTCAATATAAATTCACACAACAATGCAACATTTTCTGAATTCCTTTTTCCCTGAAAGATTTCTTCTTCTACTAAATCCAGACAAATTGAAATTATTTTCTGAAAAGATTGTTGGCAATGAATATTTCAAAAACTGTAGCCTTAAAAACAAAAGTATTTTAATTATTGAACTCAAGTGAAACAAAAATGTAAATGTGAACACATTTCCATACAGTTGAGCCATGGTATCAAGTAAATCAAGTGATTTATGTTAGAAACCATGCGCGCGGTCCAAAAATGGAACTATTTTTCCCTAAAAATAATAAACATTGTTAGGAAACAAAATTCATAAAATTTCGCCTCGTGTAACTTTAAAACATTTTCATCAAAATGTAAAGCATTTTTCCTCTCTTTGAGAACAAATAAATTACAGTCATTTGAAAAAACTTGCTGATAGCTCTATTAGAAACATAGACTCCATTATAAAATAAATGGTATTTTTTTAATACTATAATATGAAATCATGCAATAATAAATGAACTTCTATTTAAAATAATCAATTTAAGATACAAATAAATATTTTTATTTAAGACACAAAAAGATCATTTATCCAAAATTGCTGAAGGATATCACTTAAAATCAGTTTTAATATTCCCTATTTTGTATTGTTCGAAAACTAATTATGCTTATGCACATAAACAGAATAATGGAAAACAGTAACACGACCCAATGCAGTGTTTCAAATAAAGCCTTTTTAAAAAGCTCTTTATGATAAATTACTGTCAGGTTTCAAGCAGGACTGGATGATAACAAAATATTTAAATTAAAAACAAGGAAAAAATTTTAAAGCATAAATTTAGTGAAATATATCAAATAGTCAGTTAATCGATCAATTAATAATAATTTTTTCTCTAAATATTTTTGATTGTTCCAATTATTGTCGATTATACTTTTTTCTAAAATGAAATATTATCCGCTTATTTAAATGCTTAACGTCATTATTTACATTCAGCAAGTAAACAAAACCACAACACCATTATGTACAAGAGAAGTCGAAGTTATAAATTTACTTCTAAGGTTATATGCAGAATAAACGTTAATTAATTAAAAATATTATAGTTTTTTAGATTAATAAGGAAATAAAATAATTAATAAGTGTGACTCTTAACGTCTCAGCCATCACGATCAGCTGGGGTTTAAATAAATGAGGCTTTGGATATGTTGCTGAAGCTTAGTAATCTTTGCTACCACCATACTTAATCAAAGCTGAAGTATGATGACAGCATGGACATCCACCATCACAACTGCTGTATTACATCAATCATTCTTCAATTAGTTACTGCAAACGTTCATTGGTGAAAGATTTGGAGAGTAAGCAGATTAAGAAAGCAATGAAATTTGATAGATAAAGAAGAAATTTTTTACCTTATTATGCAATAATGGCAGCATTTATGTTAAAATAAAATCACTGACAAGGCCTAATAGTAAGGAATATGACACTAAAATAAACATTCTAGCTAGCCAATAATTGGTAAAATATACTAAAGAAAGGTAATGAATAAATTCAATAATATATCACCCATTATTTCGAATCCAAAACCAGTATAAGATGAAAGTTTAATAAAACTCTCTGCAGTGATGCCTGCCTCTCCTGTGATGCTTTCCGATTGTATCACCATGGGATTTACGAGAAGCATGATTCTTCTGATAATAAAATATCGCTGGATTGTCTTTTATAGCAATTTTTTGTTAAAAGGAACAACTAAATATTGGCAGAGAAACTGCGTGTGACTTAAAGTCAAAGGTAGTCAAAGCATATGTCTTAATTGTGACCATACTATTGTGTTGCAAATGATGAATGTCCTCATGTGAACATTAATTGTCTTTCTATGGCTCATATTCGTTAATATATGTGTCAAACTTTCTGTCTGCACCTTTCACGCAGTTTTCCTCTTTTCAGATATAGTGATTTGATGTCATATCAGTCACGCTACTTCATGTGTCCACCGATTACACACTCACGTAATTACCATTGGGTTACATTGCAAAATGGTTGAGATCTGAGAAGAACAAAACCATAACTTATTGAAAAAAGCAACTTTCACTCAACTGAATTCAAATTGTATTCGAATTTAAAAAAAATTTTGTTTCACCTGACATTTTAAATCTATACATGCCAAATATCCCTTATCAGAATAAATCAGCTTTATTTTAATGATAAACTTCTCTTGCGTTTCGTACAGAACTGCCACAGTCGGCATTTATCTAAGTGTTTATACTAATATTGTAACTATTTGCATATATGTATAGGCTTTAGGTAAACTTTATAAAGTTTTGACAGTTAGTAATCAACATATAATGGTACAAAATGCAACAATGCAGAGGTGCCACATATCTGACAAGCTCAAGAAAAAGAATCAACATATAAGGGAAAATAGAGTAAAAATAAAATTATTCAAGCTAGAATACATTATTTATATTTTTATTTTTGCTTATCGCCCAAACACATTCGAAACGTAATAAGTTCCATAAGATAGTTGACCCTGAAGAAGCTTTGCACAAGAAGTCGACTGGTGAAAATATCCTCTCTAGAAAGGCCGAAATAATCCAAAAAATGTTCGACAGAAACCTGTGACACCTGTTGTATAAATCCCAAAAGTCTCTTGAATTTAAAAATATCCGAAAAGTCCTTCTGCTTTCAAGGGATAAAACGCAGTTATTAAATGCAATAGTTACTTATGAACAAAGAAAGTCATCAGCGTCTTTCTGTAATTCTTTTCAACATAAAATGTTCTGTCTGTCTGGTTGAATATATTTATCCTTTAAAATTAAGTGGAATTTAATTTAAATTTAGATCATCGAATCTCTTATTTCTAGAACAGTTTTAATTTTCTCGTAAATAGTTTTTTTTTTTAATCAAGAATTAAAAAAACACGTATAACAGATTTACACATCATTTGACAACCCAAATTTATTACTTTAAACATACCTCCTATGTTAGATTACTTTTAGAATTCAGGCACTAATCGATTAGAAAATTTTGAAGTATATATATATATGGAAAAAATTAAAGTTTCAACTATATGTATAATAATCTGTATATATAATAGATATATATAGATCATTATATATCGTTGAAATCTAAATTTAATTAAAAACAATTTCCACTTTTTTGAGTTCATGAACTATTTAAAAAATCTTTGTAAGACTTAAATTTTTATTTTGAAATAACGTTAATAAATTAGCAAAAAAATGAAATCATTTAAACTATTGTTTTAAAATACCCAGTAAAATCTTCGGCAATATAAAATATGAGCTATTTGAATTAAACATTAATATAATAGTATTAATTTATAAGTTTGTTCTAGTCTATTTCTCTTATTTTATTTTATTTTAGCTATCTAAGAGTTTTTTACTTCTTTTCCCAAAAAAGTTTATTATTTTAAATAATTTTGTAAAATTTTATAAAATAATATTTTTATTCGATATACACACTTTTTAAAACTTTTAACTTTAAAATTCGATTTTTCAAACTTTATTTATTTCTATAAATTACTTTCTGAACTATAGATTGAGAAAAAGCGAGAAAAATGAACTCAAAAATTACAAATAGGAAATATTTTTATAATTCAAATATATTATAAATGATAAATGAAAAGAAATATATATAATAATAAGAAGAAATATATTTCAATCGATTTTGTAAGATAGAATTTATTTAAAAGTTTAAATGGATCACGTAATACATTTATTTTTATATTTTGCTTCGTGGTTACAGAGAATATGAGAGCCACTGTTGCAAAAGGCTGAGTTTATGACAGTAGAATTCCTGGCAACATAAAAAGTTTAACTCTGGTAAAAAGATTTTTAGGGCATAAGTCAATTTAAAATGTTATTTCAGTTGTAAGACTTTTGTGAAGATAAATAAGACAAATGTTATATATGCCACTAGGAATAAAGAGATATAAATCAAATTTGAAGTGAGCGAAAGTTTTGATATGGAAAAATGTTGAAAAGATAACATTTTTAGATTTGTTATTTTATAAAAAAAGAAAACTATGGATAAATATTTAGTTCTTATTTCGAGAAAGTTATATATTTTTAAAACACAAACCTGTAATTATCAATGAAAATTTTTTCTTGATTTGGTTATGAAATAATTTTTTAAAGGATTGTCTGATTAATTATAAAAATTTTTATGAACAGTTTGAAGAGAATTCTATCTATTTGAAAATCTTTATATAAATTGAAATCGTCATAAGTTACGTTTTCTATATGCAATAAATTATTTTATAACACATTGTTTATTTTATAGTATTTTTTCAAATATATATATATCACACAATTTCTTTTTAAACTAAACATAAATTAATTTTCTCACAGTTAGAATCTAAACCATTCTTATAAAAACTACTATTTATGACTATGAAGGTATTGCCAATGAAAATCATAAATATATATTTATGATTTTCATTGGTAATACCAATTAATATAACAGAATTAAATTTTATTGAGGAAAATAAATACATGAATTATATTTCATCATGAAAATAAATAAATACATGTATTATAGTAATTAATTTTATGTGTTGTGCATTTTCTAACTAAGAATAATTAAGATACAAAATTTTAGAAAGAATAAAACCATTGTACTGTTATATCATAAAGAATATACATAAAGAAGACACTTATTGTTAATTTCAATAATGTGCAATGAAGTATGATATGCATTTCAAATATAAGAACTAAAAAAACAGTGGTATACACTAAATAACAAAGGTAAACACAGAACAAGATATGAAATTTTACACATGCCAACCTGTATATTTTTTATAGATTTTATTTAAATAAATCATTATGCATTTTAAAATAATGCTAAATCATGAAAAACATTACGACTATTCTGTTGTTGTCTTGTGCCAGCCAGGCTGGCAATATGGCGTGCGCTGCTCCACTCTTTCAACTGAACCGTAATTTGGTGTCGAGTCTGACTTCCTCAGTACACACATGCCATAAGTACCCGTCTATTGGGTAAGCAACTATTTCACAACCCATTTATTCAATGAAAGGACAAGGAGAGAGAGAAAGAAAGTACATACATGCCCAAACCGAGATTCAAACCCAAGTCCTCCCCATCCGCAGTCAGGCATGCTGACTACTAGACAGGGTAAGCGGCCTGATTATTCTATTGAAACATTCTATAAAATTACAGTTTTAATAAATTTTATATGATACAGTAGCAAAAATATTTGAGCAATGCTGAAAAGTTCCTAGTTCTAGGGAACAGTATAGTAAATGTAAGGCATTTATTATTACTAGCTGAATGTACTCAATTCGCTGTTTTCCATTTGAATCATTTTGCATCTGTTTCAATGAATTTGAATTTTATTGAAATTCATTGCATCAGATGTAAAATGATTCAATGATTGAATTTATATTTTATGCCTATCTTACCATATAGTAGGTTTAAAATTTAACCGAAGAGATTTTGTTATTAACATCGGTAATACAGCTTAATTATGAACTGGAAAGATAAAAAAAATTAAAGGAAAAAGAACAGAAACAAAACATATATTAGATATTTTTGTATACGTTATACCAAAAAAAAATAAATAATTTAAAAAAAATCATTTATGACTCAAATTTTAATTTAAAAAGAAAAATGCGAAGTTCTTCTGTTTAATATATAATAGAGCATACATTTTAAAGTGATTTAATAAACAGCATCTTAC